>JANVCC010006901.1:0-11075 GCA_025345505.1 Todiramphus chloris collaris | reverse complement strand
TCACAGCTACCAGAGCCTGGGAAGGAAAGAGCCCCCCTGAACTTCCTATCTCCTTGTTATATGGAGTGTGGCAGGGAAGGGGAGAGAATAATAGGTGGCCTCTGACTCCTCAGGCTCCTAGGGTTACCACCTGTCCCCCCCCACTCAAATTGTTCACCTTTAAACCACAACAGGTATGGAAGCACTAGGGTGTGCATTTAATAGAGGCCACTTGGCTGGTTAATACCTACATTAGCTCCTATTGACCCAGCAAGATTAATTCTCCTTATCCGTGGCCTCCCAGACTGCCTTAAGACATACAGAGCTCATGTCCGGGACCGTATACAAACTACTTGCAATACAAATGATGCCACAGCACAAGCACTGCTCCCATGGCAGCCAGCCCACCAAGCCGCCTGGAGTGAATTTGTGCAAGAGATAGTGAGTTATGGGCGCTGCATGGGTTGGGCTGGACAAGCTACAGGGAAAATTACAGAACCCACATGTTGAGCTTGTCGGGCCTAGGCTATTAAGCCCAGGACAGAAATTAAATCAAAATTTGACAAAGAACGAAAAGACCTTTGTCGCAGAGCCCTAGCAACGGGTGTCATGGCAGGTAGTATCTGGTATACCCACTGCTGATCTCCGAACATAAACTCTTGGGTACATGGGCATCCACATGGTGTACCTTCACAACCAGGTTCTATACCCAGGCAACAATATCTTACCATACTCCAGCAGCCCATATGGGTTTACCTCTGTGCTGCCACTTGTTCTGCTTCCATTGTAGCAACCACACCCACAGGGCATTTGCCACCATCCATGGGTCAGTCTAGAGATAGAGCATTGTCCACTTTTCTCACTCAGTAATATCTAAAGCCAGATGGATGGCTTTCACCTCTGCAAACTGACTTGACTCACCATGTCCTTCAGCACCTTTGATGACTCCTCATGTAGGACTCTGCACAGGAGCCTTCCACTGTTGATGTTTTCCCACAATGTGATAAGACCTGTCAGTGAACAGGACATATCCCTTCTCATCATCTGGTAGTTTCTTATATGGTGGGGCCTCTTTGGCATGTGTTACATCCTCCTCTAGCAACATCCCAAAAACTTTGCCCTCTAACCAGTTTGTGATCGTTTCCCAGGTTCCCAGGAGCTGGGGCTCCCTATTCGAACCCGTTGTGTTATCAGTGCAACCCACTTACTCCACGTGGCATCAGTTGCATGGTGTGTAGAGGAGACACTCCCTTTGAATATTCAGCCCAGCACTGGCATTCAGGGTGCCAAGAGGAGCTGTGCTTCAGTACCGACCACTTCTGAGGCAGCTCAGACTCATAGAATCATAGAATGGCTTGAGTTGGAAGGGACCTTAAAGATCATCTAGTTCCAAGCCCCCCTGCCATGGGCAGAGACACCTCCCACTAGAGCAGATTGTTTAAAGCCTCATCCAGACTGGTTATAAACACTTCCAGGGATGAGGCATATACAACTTCTCTGGGCAGCCCATTCCAGTGTCTCACCACCCTCACAGTGAAGAACTTCTTCTGGCAAATTTTCTATGCCAGTGATTGGTGCCACAGGAAAAGGGGAGGTCAGACCTACCATTCAAATGATTAAGTGTGAAATTGGGAATAAAATACCTAAACATTTATTTTTGTATATCCCAGAATGCCCATTACCTCTGATGGGAAGGGGTTTGTATAATAAGTTGGGAGCACAGATAACATTTGATTGGGAGAAAGCTTGAGTACATATTCCACAAAATAATGCCTGGGAAGTGCAAGTATATATGTTACAGGAATTATCAGAAACAAACCATGTTGGAAATAGTGGAAGCCAAACTGAAGTTTCCTCTGAAATCATGAATCCCTTTTGTGTGGGCAACCGAGAAACCTGGAAGAGCCAAATCAACATGTAGCGTGCAGGGACGAACTCTGACAGCACAGCCAATATGGTTGTAATCAGAAGTCACTTTATTAAGTACAACAGGCTATATTTATACATGAGACAATACTACGCACGCACCCAGGTCACTTCTCATTGGCCCCACACTCAAAACCAGAGTCTGTCCACGCGCACTTCAAACACTTTTTATTGGCTGGTGATTCTCTTGGGTTTCTTCCTTCAGCACCCTGTTTTTCTCCTCTTATCCTCCTGTTTTGCCAGGTGCTTCTGCTTTTCTCATCCTTAGTCTTATCTCCTCAAGGTTGGGGCAGTGTCGGCAGTTTTTCAGACATGCAGGCCTTAGCATAACTACTTCTAGCTAACAACTATTTCTGTCCTGCTCTTATCAAACCCTACAATTTCCACTTTTTTATTTTATATGACGTGCCCTTGTTTTCACAGGTATAGTTGATATATGATATGGTTCTATTCCTAAACCTATAACAACCTTAACTATTATAGCTACAACAATTATCCCCAATGCACTTTGTTTCCCCATACTCACTATCGCTATTCTAAATCACTTATGACTATACTATTCTTACTATATATTCTTATTTTATATTCTTTTTACTTATTCTTATTATTACTTATTCTATTCTTACTTATTCTTAATGTTATTCTTCTATATATTATCCTTACTATATATTCTTACTTATACTAATCTTATTTATAATTATACTATTTCTGAATACTATTCTGTTACACTTATTCAAGACTATTTTTACTGTTATTCTATTATGTTGCACTATTTGTTACTGCTTTCTTACTATACTACATAGACTTTTCGCTGTCCTCGTTTAGGTTCTGATCTTCCTCATTGCTGACAACGTCGATGGCATTGCTGTTGTGCTTTCCTTGCCTCTTATTTATTGCTGGTCGGACCCATTTTGCTGGTATCCATCGTGGTCCTGTATCTGTGGAAACACAAGCATACCCTCGACCCCACGTTATTAACTCCACTGGTCCTTTCCAACAGTTTTCCGTTACATCTTTCCATAACACTTTCAGCTTTATTCCCCACTCTTGATCTCCAGCCAAACCTTGAATATGCTTCATGATCGGTGGGTATTCCTCTTTTTCTGTTAAAGACAGATAATTTAGTACATAAACAGCTTTCTTCAACCTTGCTCCTGCTGCTAATTCTACTTCCCCCGTTTTTGTTTATTCATCATGGCCTTTAATATTTTATGTTTATATTCAATGATTGCTTGTCCGGTAGAATTCCCTGGCACACCAGTGACGTGCCTAACTCCCCACGTTTGCAGAAATGATTGAGTCTTGCTAGCTATATATCCAGACCCATTGTCCGTTTTGATTGAATGAGGAACACCCAAGATCGCAAAGCATGACCGCCAATGACGTATGACTGAGGCAGCATTTGTCGATGTCACAGCTGTGGCCCACACTGCTTGTGAATAAGTATCTATTGTAACATGGACATACTTTAGACCGCCAAATTCTCCATATTCTGTAATATCAGACTGCCATAATTGCAGCGGTCCTAGTCCTCTGGGATTTACCCCTTCGTCCATAACCGACACTTGTTGTTGACAATGAGCACAAGTTGCTACAATGCCACGTGCATCCCCTATTTTTAGACAAAATTGTTTTGCTAACACCCGTGCAGACTGATGGAAAAATTCATGGGATCGGATCGGCTGTTGTAATGTATCTGGAGTAGGAGATGTGGTGGCCCAAGCTGGTGCTACTAGGCGATCTGCTCTCTCATTTCCCTCTGCTAAACCTTCTACAATACTCTGATGACTTCGTATATGCATAACATAGAAAGGCTGTTCTCTGTATGTTACTAGCTCCCATAGGTTTCTTAGCACTTCCCATAACTTTTCATTTTCCACACGTCTCAAATAAGCTCCAGATAACCGTGCTAAAATTCCCGCAGCGTAAGCAGAGTGTGTAATACTGTTTAAAGATTCTTTGGGACACTTCTGAAATACCCTCAGTACCGCTCGTAACAGCAGTACCTGCAATGAACCTTCTCCCATCACTAATTCTTGCTTCCATTGGCCAGATTCATACCACGCTATTCCTGCTCTTCCCTGTTTTTTGCTTGCATCTGTAAACACTGTACGTCCTGCAACCGGCGATTCCGAATAACTTGATTTTTCCACCAGGAGTAAAGCTGCTGCAAATATTCTGTGTTTAGGATAATGACAATCAATTTTTCCCCCGAACCCTGATAAATATATTTGTATTTGATCATTGCATTGCAACAAATGTAAAACCTGTTCTGCATCAAATGACCATATAATTTGGTCAGGGTCCCTTCCTGCTTTGTCAGTAATTCTTTTTCTTGCTTTCATTATGCATCTTGCTACTGCCACATGCTTTGGTGTGACTGTTCGAGACCATGTTACTGGCATAAACACGCATTCCACGACCGCATTTTTTATAAAACCTTTCCATCTTTGCACCGGGTTATAGCCTCCTCTGATCCCATCCAGCCGTTCGTCTGATTCTTCCCACTTTTGTTCCTCCCCTGTGGAGGAATGGCTGCGTGCCAGAGGAGGACATGAACTTCTTGGAGTGACCAATCCAGTCTTTCCCCTGATATCTAAGATGGAGGACGTTCCCTTAACATCTAAAATGGAGAACGTGACTTTCCCCTGAACGTCCTTGAGAAGGGAGGAAAGAAGGGAGTATCTAAGTCCCGCACACGGAGTTGTGTGTAACCGCGAGAACAATAGCTGACCACCAATCCAGAGGAGGACTTGTGCGGTGACCGAGAACTTGTAGCCAATAATAAGTTTGTTTGCACATGTGGCTTGTTTGATAGACTATATAAACACGGTGTGTACAAATAATAAAGGAGAACGACCATACTCACATTGAGGTTACGTCGTTACTCGGGGTCTGACTCCCACTCCCACATCTGGTAGCAGAGGATGGTTTAGCACCAGCAGAATCTCCGAGACTGCGGTAAGCAGCGAGAGGAGGGAGCAGAGTGGGAAAGTCGGCTGAGGGAAGCCCTGCTTGAGCATATGTCTAAGCAGACGTGTATACCGGTGTGAGGTTGCTCCTCACCCCTCAGGTGCAGCTATGGAAACAGAGGCTGTGGCCATGTGGCTAGCTGGTATACTCACTAAGAGAGGAAAGGAAGTGCCACTGAGGCAGTTACTGAGATTAATTACGTTGGGGCAAAAATGTGGACATTTTGCCGACAGCTGCCTGTTATTTTCCTTATCGGAATGGAAAGACTTTGGGGGTACAATGTGGCAAAAGACTGTTGTAGGTTGTTATAAATGAGACCAAAATAGTCTTTAAATAGAAAAATAGAAATTTATTAGTGATGGGGAATGAGCAAGCAGCGCTGGGTGCGCAGGGAGTCTGCGCTCCACCAGCACGCACACAAGATGCCAAGCAGGCAGGCATTTATTACACTAAATCATGCATATCCAACAGCATTAACTACATATTCATTCTGTGGGGTTGGGTTATTATAATCAGGTCCAGGAACTCATTATCAGGGGTCTCCTCCCTTTGGCACTTGCGCACTGCTGTCTGGTGATCGTGGGCCGGGGTCTTCAGGAGGAAGGCCCTCAGTCTTCCTTGCAGTGCACTTGTCACCTTTTGTCTCAGAATGATGAGTCAGGAATCAGAGGGTTGGTGTGATCTGGCTTATCTGCAGGTAGGCTCTCCTGTCTCCTGTCTCCTATCTTCCTGTCTGCGAGTTAGTTCCCTTATCTACAAAGACCAAAACTACACAAGACAGGCTATAGGATTTAGGAGAACCTTGATAACTTTCAAGGCTATGGGAGACAAAACACAACTTACAACTATGTAAGACAAGACACGGTTTACAGTTATGTAAAACAAGCTACAGTTTACAAGGCTACTAGGCTAGGATTTATGATGATATTTACAACTCAGGCCTCGGCCAGGCCTGTATCCGGTGGGAGCTGGGATGATGTCCTGGAGGGCCGAGTCCCCAGTATAGCAGCATACATTTGGTACCTTTCCATACCTGACTTGGTGCTTTTATTAGAGCAAACCAGCTTAAGCAATTGGTGCAAAATTTGATGAACAAACAATTCACAGTTTATCACAAGGTGATGGGAAGGTTGAAAAGGAGATCAAGGCAGTTCGGCTGCTCTGGAACTCCGTGTTCGAGATGTTACAGAGCATGAAAGCGGAGCAGGAAGTTGCTTACGCAGCAGTGCAGATGCTGGGACCCGGCCCCTCTACTATCGAGCTGGCACCGCCTAAGCCCGGTCTGGTGTCCCGATTTTTTGGACTTTCTGCGGTGAGAGGCATGACGGCACCGATAAAGGGCGTTAGCGAACTTTGTGGGAGGGAGAGCGATAAATCCCCGAATGCGGAAGCCCCCAAGTCCGGCAGATTGGGAGAGCTCCTGGAGAAAGCGGAAGTATCCGCCGACAAGGCATCCGCCTCGTCTGCGACAGGTGCGGAAGTACCTTCATCCACCACTAAGAAGGGGGCGGGGTCTGGGGCGTGTCATGACGTGTCTGCGAAGGGTGGTGCGGCATGTTGGCCAAGCCTTACGGCTCCCCCCCCTCCTTCCATCGAGCCCAGTTGGTCTCCGCCTCCCACCCTTCCAGCATCTCCTCTATACCCTCCGCTGCCAGCATCTCCGGGGGAACCATCAGGATCCACCCCCCCCAGCGACAGAGCGGAGCCGCAACTGACTGAGGCCACCATGAAACTTTTGCAGAGTGTTTTGAAACGTCTTGACAACTTAGAGATGCGACATAAAATAAAGAAGGACGAGTTACCCCCTTGTCTTCAAAATCCCCCAGCATTGGCTAAACCCGGACGCTGGAGTGGTGTAATTAAGGACACGATCCTGGAGGGCCACTGGAAGCCTATGGGAGACCTGGGAGAACCTACCTCCCTGGCTTTTCCAGTGCTGCAAAACAACAGTGTAGGGAAATGGGAACCACATGACTGGAAAATTTTAAAACAGGCCCTACAGTCCATTGCGAGCTATGGTGTAATATCGGAGGCCACTAAACAGATTGTCACGTGGATTTTTTCCACTGATCTTATGTGTCCGTATGATTGTCAAAGCCTGATGCGACTTTTGTTGACTCCTACGCAGTTTCTGCTGTGGCAGTCATCTTGGCAGCAGCAAGCAATCGCTGTAGCAGCCCAGCGACAAAGAGACGGGGACCCTCTCAAGGGAGTTACCATTGATATGTTGATGGGAACTGGGAACTTTAGTGACCTGAATGCTCAAATTCCCTTCCCAGCCAACATGTTGCAGCTGTCTGCACAGTTGGCCCTGGATGCGTTTTTTGGTCTTCCAGGGTCAAGTATTCCCTCGTTTCTCAACCTTGTAGAGGGGGCCACAGAGACATATAGTCATTTTGTAGACCGCCTTTGGGAGGCTATAATGCAGCATCCTGATTTAGATCAAAACGGCAAAGAACAAATGTTTCATGTGTTGGCATTTGACAACGCGAACAAACATACGAAACAACTTTTGGCAACCCTGCCTAAGGCTGCAGGAGTAGATGAGATGCTCTTGTGAGTGGACAGAGCAGACACTCAGCGGCAAGGTAACATTGTGGCAGCTGCAGTACAGGGCGCTGTACGAGAGGCCATGAAACCTATAGGCGCGGTGGTACGCCAAGTCTGTCTATAGGCAAAGACTGGGATGGTCCTTCCACAAGCAGAGACTGAACTTTAAGTTTCTTTGTTATGGAGTTAGAAAGCTAAAGCCCTTAAGGTTATTTTAGAATTAATAACTGATGTAACTTTCTATTTAAGATTAATACCTGATAGAATTGTAACGTAGAATTTGTTTGCTAGATGTATTTCCTATGGCATCACTGGAGACTCCGCCCACTTTAAAGCAGCATCTGATTTGGGCTCTGTCCGGTAACTGGCCATTACCGGACCGACCCCTTGTCAGCATCCGATTTGGGCTCTGTCTGGTAACTGGCCATTACCAGACTGACCCCTTATCAGTGTTCGGTTTAGGCTCTGTTTGGTAACTGGCCATTACCAAGCAGATCTCTTATGCTGCGTTTGTTCTCCTTTCTGCAAGGCTACCCATAGAAGATTACTAATGATCTTTTTTTTGTCTTTAAACAAAAAGGGGGGAATTGTGGAACCAGAATTAGGTAGGTCCCTGCGAGATGTATCAAACCTGACTTTAACTGCGATGGTAATGCATGACTTTAGATTCTTTTACAGGGGAAAAAGAAGGATCCGAAGCCTTTTAGTACTGCTACTGATTTTGGTGTCCTTGGTCAACGGTGATCGCTCGTACAACTGGACGCTGATGCAACCTCAAGAATCGCGATAGTAACGCTACCGCAGTTAGTTAATGTAGTGCTCAGCTAATCAGCTCTTTAGATGTATCGCTGCCATGGGATCCACAGGAAACTGAGTTGTTGGGATCGATGCAGATGGGGAATATGATCCAGCATTGGATGCAGGCGTGTGTGGTGTTTGGGGCCAGTCCTTGGAATGGCACAGGTTGGATGAATGTTTCCCCTGGGTCTTCTTATGGGCTTTGCGGCACTGGGCAGATTTGTGGTACAAATGACACTGAGAAGGGCAACAACAAGAAGGGGAGAAGTTTAGGAGCATATGGGATGTTTCAAGGTAACAGGATTAGTCCATTGTCATGGAAGTTGCAAGGTATCAGGAATAGCCCATTGTTATGGAACAATGGTTCTGCTAAGGCTTTGCCTCCTGGTGTTTTTCTTATCTGTGGGGATCGAGCATTGCAAGGTATTCCAGCTAATGTTATTGGAGGACCCTGTTATCTTGGGCAATTGACGTTACTGGCTCCAAATAAGAATTGGTGGAGAAATATTACCCAGAGGTCTCGAAGAAAACGCGCCATTACATGTCTTTCCCCACAGTGTAATGACCAAGTATCCCTGATGAGTACCACTGAAAGAGTATTTCTGTCTCTATTTGTACCCGGCACAGCCGCAGGTCGAGCGTTAAATGAAGTAGGTAGGCTAACCTGTTGGACCGAAAAACAACCCAATGTAACTACAGAAGTAATTGAGAAGTTGTTAGAAGATCAGAATAGCTTGAGGCATGCGGTTTTACAAAATAGACCAGCCATTGACTTTTTGTTATTAGCTCAAGGTCACGGTTGTGAGGATTTTGAAGGGATGTGCTGTATGAATTTGTCGGATCATAGTGAGTCAATACACAAACAAATTCAATGGCTTAAAGATCACACAAAAAAGATTCAAAAAAGTCATGGGTATATAGATGAGTGGTTGCGGGGATTATTTGGTAACTTACCTGGTTGGTTGTTGGGAGTTTTAACAGAGGGGCTACATATTTTACTAATATTGATTATCATTGGCATTTGCTTGTGTGTGGCATTAAGTTGTATTAGAAAGGCACTTACTAACGTTGTAAATCAAGCCTGGATTGCTCAAAAACAAGAAGGGGCAATTGTGGAGGAATGGCTGCGTGCCAGAGGAGGACATGAACTTCTTGGAGTGACCAATCCAGTCTTTCCCCTGATATCTAAGATGGAGGACGTTCCTTTAACATCTGAGAGGGAGGACGTGCCTTGCCCTTGAACATCCTTGAGAAGAGAGCAAAGAAGGAAGTAACTAAGTTCCGCAGATGGAGTTGTGTGTAACTGTGAGAACAACAGCTGACCACCAATCCAGAGGAGGACTTGTGCGGTGACTGAGAACTTGTAGCCAATAATAAGTTTGTTTGCACATGTGGATTGCTTGCTAGACTGTATAAACACTGTGTGTACAACTAATAAAGGAGAACGACCATACTCACATTGAGGTTATGTCGTTACTCGGGGTCCGACTCCCACTCCCACATGTCAGAATCTCATTATGAGTTCAGGATGAACACCTCTAGAGACAGAAAGCATTCTTAACAAAAAAGGGGTTAGTTAGGTAGTGCTTGATGGCAGTTAAAACAGTCATGAAACTGACCATCATTAAATTTTAAAGGACATTAGCAATATGGTTTGGTAAGCTGTCATTTTTGAGAAGAAAATTTTGAAGCAATGTGAGAAATTTGGATGTTGAAAATACTGCTCCTTTTTTGTAAGTGATCTAAAAGGTATGAAGTGTGAAACAGTGCACATATGTCACGGTTCAGGGTCAGGGCAGCCCCTTAGACCTATAACAGACACTCTCTGTTAACCCCCCTCCCTCCCCAGAGGGGAAAGAGAAAGGGAATAAGGGAGAGAGACTTAGCGATTAGAAAAGGAAACTAGAACAGCTTTAATGAAAATGAAATTAATAATTATAAAAATGGAATATATATATACAAATATATACAAAACCAGTATCGAACCCAACCCCCCTGATGATAATTACATCACCGTCACCACTGATGTTGTGCAGGCACCGGGGGAGTCTCACACTGGGCCCCGCAGCAGACGGGAGCTGTGTTCAGGAACTGGATTCTTGTACCAGGTTCAGGAACACGCAGATCAGATCAAAGGCAGAACGGACAGAGTCCTCCTTTGGTGCTCCGAGGAAGGAACCGAAAGAGGACCCAAGCCAAACCAAGCAAAAACTCGCAAAGCAGTCCAAGAGGGGAGAGAAGAGCCCAGAGACCCTTCGGGTCCCTCAGCTCTAGACCAAATATAGCATATATGGGATGGAATACCTCGCTGGTCAGTTTAGAGTTACCCATCCTGTCTGCTCCTCCCTGAAGGTGCAGCCTTTCACTTCCTGCACCCCCCAATGTGGTACACAAGACGCAGCAGTGGCCTTGGTCTGCATACCAATCCTTGGTAGTAACTCTAAACATTAGGTGTTATAACTGATAGAAGCAGACACTGTCTGTGAAAACAGGCTGCTAACTTCAGAAAGTGCAGTTAATTAAAAGAACCGATCTGAAAAGTAAAATTACTGAACAGAATTAGTTCTGTTTTCACTCAAACCAGGACATTCCACCCCTTATTCCATACCATTTACGTCATATCCATCACTAGGTTATCATTTCTTTATGTATAAAAGTTCTTTGAGTTCATGATTGTAGATTTCCATTCATTGTAACAGTCTCAGGGTAAAAGATGGAATTCATCACAGTTCGTGTCCGCAGGTTGCAGATTCATCTCAGGAGGTTACTGGACACCACTTGATGAGGCTAGGTCCTGTCATGACCATGATGTTATCCTGAAAGACACTTATTGACTACTGTTAGCATTA
>JANVCC010006900.1:0-22899 GCA_025345505.1 Todiramphus chloris collaris | reverse complement strand
AGCTGCCTCCATGTCTGCAGGGCAGGGAAGTGCATCTCTCCTTGATGCACTCTGAGAGATGTTCTTGTACACAGGGCCCTTCTGAGCGTGTCCCCACCCTGAGCATCCTCAGGCATGTGGCATTTCAGGATCCTCACCCTTTCCATGCATTTTAGAAATAAGCTTTCTTTGCCTCACCAGGTGGTGTTGGGTTGATCTCTGGGCGGATGAGGGCATGGGAATGGAGGTGAAGTTAGGCCCTGATGCCTGGGAGAAGACAAACAACATGGGTCCCAGGAATGAGTCCAGCCATTGGGGAGGTGTTTTCTGCAACTCTTTCTTACCCTCCAGAGATCATTTAGTAGAGCTCCTCACGACATAGCATAGTTCTGTCCTCAGTCCGTACTGATAAAAGAGACCCTTCCTTTCCATATGCTGCCCTTACCCTTTGTCACCTTCCTAATGCTTCCTTTACTTCTACAGGGATTGAGGATAGGCTGATGGACCTGGCACTCCCCATCTCCTGCTTCATGTCATTCTTGAACACAGGAGACTCGCTTATTATCCTTCAATCCCGTGATGGTGTCACCATGTCAGTCGAATCAATTTCAATACTCCCACATCTGACCCTCCGCTACTGTGGGTAACTCTTCCCTGATCCATCCATCCTTCATCTCCTGTCCTCAGGGTAGTGGCCCCATTCAACACTAGGGAAGCCTTTGCCCAAGCCTGGCTTTTGCTGGCAACTTACCTGGAAGAAGACCTTCTCCTTGAGCTACATGTGCTTTTTCTGATTCAGGGACAGGTGGGCTTTGGCTTTTGGAACCCCAGCCCTGTGTACTCAGCAAGCCTGGCAAATGTTCTCCACACAGCAAAGGGCATCCAGAGGAAGGAAAATGAAAGCATTGGCACAGCCATGCTGCCCTGGGCTGCCCTGGCCAGGGACTGTTGGAGGGATCAGAGAGAGAGAGGCAGGGTATAGAAGCTCCAGACACATCCTTGGAGGAAAAGGAGTCTATGGCTGCTCTGCTGAGGTGTGCAGTGCAGGGCAGAGCTGGGCCTCTTGTGGCAAAGGGACTTGCAAAAAATGGCATGTCACTGTCCCAAGCCAACATCTCCTGCATACATGGGAACCTCCAGTACTTGGGGCTGGTCTTCTGGCCACTCTCACATGATTGTTCCTGGGGTATCCTTTGGCCTCTCACCTGGCACATGAAAGAAGCCTCTGAGGCCAGCCAGGCATCTGAGCAATGAGGAAATGAAATGTCAGTGTTGAAGGAAACCAAAACACATCTGTGCCATTAGGGAGGACTTTTTCATTTTGCTCTGGAGGTGAGTCTGTTGGAAAATTACTGCCCTAGTGCAGTGACTGAGGGCCTGAGGTGGTGCAGGAGCTGTATAAAAGCACGTCCTTCTCCTCACTCTCTCATCCACTCCTCTTGCCTCCATCTCCTTGAGAACAAAGTGAGTCTGAAGCTCTTTCTCCACCCCATACTCCTTCTCCTGCTGCTTTGGAATATCTCAGAGCTTTTTTCCTCATGTGGTTTTTATGCTACTTGCCATGGGAGAGGGAAGGGTCATGAGCTTTACTGTGCTCTAGGTATTGGCTTTCATCTCTCCTGATCTTCCGTGCTTGGTAGGCATCTCCCTGGGCTTGATCGCTCTTGCTGTAGCTCCTTGGAGATAAAGGAGGAGTTTACAGACATCCATGCACAGCCTCCAACTCTCACCTCCAGTTTGTCCCATGGATTCCCTGTGGTGAGGTGAGAAGCTGCTCCTCAGCCACCCCTCATGTTCTGCTATCCCTGTCACCTCATTCAGGTGCTGCACCATCTTCAAGACATGTCCTGCTACAACCCATGTCAGCCCTGTGGACCCTGCGGCCCAACCCCACTGGCCAACAGCTGCAATGAGCCCTGTGTCAGGCAGTGCCAGGACTCCACCGTCGTCATCCAGCCCTCCCCTGTGGTGGTGACCCTGCCCGGCCCCATCCTCAGCTCCTTCCCACAGAACACCGCCGTCGGCTCCTCCACCTCTGCTGCCGTTGGCAGCATCCTCAGCTCTCAGGGAGTGCCCATCAGCTCCGGGGGCTTTGGCCTCTCCGGCTTGGGCAGTGGCTCCTGTGGCAGGATCTGCCTCCCCTGCTAAAACTGCTGGATGTGACCTTGGAGAAGAATCCTGGGGACCCACAAGATGGCTCTGGATTGGAGACAGAGGGGCTGAGCAACCCCAGCATCCCTTGCAAAAGGCCGGTGCCAGCCTGGGCTTTCAGACAGCACGGCTTGTGCTGCCTTTCCCCTCTTCCACTCTCTCCTTTCCTCCCATCTCCTTGTACATTGCTCTCTCCTGGGCTGTGAGCTCCATGAAGACAGCACAGGAAGGGCCTACTGTCCCTGGTCCCTCAGTGAGGCTGGCAGATGGACACCTCTAGGCATCTCTGCCATCACTGTGGGGGACTTACTACTTTCTGTCACTGGTATTCCCTACACCACCAATTCAACTACAAGTGACCTTATTTCCCTGTTTTGACTCATTAAAATACTTCTGCAACCCATCTCATGCCTCTGAGTCATCTTTTCCCCTGCAGACGGTCTCCCAGGTTTTGCAGGGAGACACTTGTTGCTCAAGGGTATTTTTCATTGGCAGTGTTTGAGAATCATTGAGTAATGACTGTTAACACAGGCTTTCGTACAATGTTTTAATCATGGTGTGTGTTAGTCTCTCCTTTCTAAGCTTCTCTGCCTTTTCAAATACCAGATGGCTCATTGTGTTTCATCTGAAATATGGATTTTACTTTGAATGAATCACATGAAGAACGGGTTGTACAACCCTAAGGTGCATAAACTCTGTAACTTCCCCATGCAGGGTGGAGAATTTAAGTCAGCAGAATCTGTCACTGACGCTCTCTGCTCTCACTTACAGCTGTAGCAATAACCTGCTTCTGTCCTGACCTGATCACAATTGTAATATGGTTATTTCTGCAGCAAGAGCAATAGATAGAGAGCTTTCTCTCCCTCTCTCTACCTCCCACTACTTTGAGGACAATTAACATTAGTTTATACTAATACCACTTTGTCTGTATGGAAAAATAATTTCTTTCTTCTTGTTAAAGCATGGGAGGCATGTCTACAACACAAAACCCTCTTTCCAAGAATTAATTTTGCTTCTGGCCCAGATAGTTAAGAAGACTAAAATAGAATTAAAATACCATAGAAATGTACTTACATCATGCCAGTTTAGTGAGAGGGGCAAAATCTTGTCTCATAATGCCCTCATCAGACATGAAGAGGCTGGGTGATTCTCAGAGATGGTAGCTCAGTTTGTCCTAGCCACCTACCTAACTGCGGTCATCCTTCCTTCCTTCCTTCCTAAAAATGTTCTGCAGAATTGGAGCCAAGGGCTCAGAGTAAACAAGATGGTCTGTTTGTCTGGGAGGGGATAACAGTGATAAAGTGGAGTACCTAGGAGGGGGAAAAAAAGAAAGTGAGGGTACGAGACAAAGTAGATGATGAGATCAAGACTGTTCAAGAGGCTCTGTTGAGCAGATCTGTGCTTGATCACTACTGTTTGAGTGAGTTAGTGTGCCTTCACTGGTATTAGTGAGGGACTCTGAGAGCACCCTTCCCAGAATCAGTGGGGAATATCTGGAGGGTATGGCCTAACACAGAGTCTTTCTTCAGGTCCTTAGCAGAAAATTTCACATAAAGCTTTTTTTTGCCTAGGGCCTTAGGACATGATTCAGCCAGTTGTAGGCATACCCTACAGCTTTTGGTGGTCAAGTTGTGCAGAGGATTGCAGATGGAAATCATAGGTTGTTATGATGATCTGATTTGTATTTGAGCAAAAAAGTGAAGGAAATTATCTAAGCCATGAGACCTTCAAAGGAAATGTCCTTCTTTACAGAGAAGTGGTCAGGCAGCATGTTGGACACTGTGACCGAGGAATCACAGATGCCAGAAAAAGAGACGCTGAGAATATGTGTATGTGTGGAGGCATCTGTCACAGGCAATAGATACCAGTGTGAAGAATCTGCAATGAGGTTGCTCAGGGAGAGTTGCACGTGCACAACAGAGAGGAATATTGGTGTCTGCAGGATTGAGAGAAGTCTTAGAAGGATGAACTATTTCACTGTGGTCTGAAACAATGTCCCTTTCTCTACCTTTTCTTCCTGAAAGGGAAGGGGAATTTTCATTTATCTTTAGAGCTCAACCTTTTAATTCTTCTTCACGGTGGAGATTATTATGTCTGTCTCCAAGTACCTTGGTATATTTTTGGTCTAAGAGCAGTCATACATCATTGAATTCCATTTCTGTATGGAAGGGGCAGGGAAGAAAAGAAAAAAGAAAAAAAAAAAGAAAAAAAAAAAAAAAAAAGAAAAGAAAAGAAAGAGAAAAAAATATCTTTCAGGTTCTTACGTTCTCTTTTGTTCTATTCTAATAAAAATATAATTTTTCAACCTGTCCACAGAAAAACACTGAACATATGTATTCAAGAGTTAAATATCTTATGAAGTGCTTCCTTTTGATGAGGCATCCTTGTTAGTAAAAACAAAGAAAATCAATCTATAGCATTCTCCATGAAAAAGTATAGGAGTGGCTTGTTCAAAATCTCTGAAGTCTGTCCAGGTACAGCAGAAGGCCTTTAGGTGGAGCACGAATACTCCACATTGTCTGTGAGTCAGGACTGGCTACAGGCAAGTTCAATAGGAAATACTTTTAATACTTACCTGAAAGTAGTGGTGTTCCCGAGGGGTCTGTTCTGGGCCAAGCCTTATTCAATATCTTCATCAATGACCTGGATGAAAGCACACAGTGTATCCTCAGCAATTTTGCTGATGATACAAAACTAGGAGGAGTGGCTGATACATCGGCAGGCTGTGCTGCCATCCAGCGAGATCTGGACAGACTGGAGAGCAGCAAAGGCAAACATAATGCAGTTCAATAAGGATAAGGGTATGTGGGAGTGTGAGTCAGAACCCGAGTAATGACTTAACCTCAATATGAGTATGGTCGTTCTCCTTTATTAATAGTACACACCGTGTTTATATAGTCTATCAAACAAGCCACATGTGCAAACAAACTTACTGTTGGTTACAAGTTCTCGGTCACTGCACAAGTCCTCCTCTGGATTGGTGGTCAGCTATTGTTCTCGCGGTTACACACAACTCTGTCTGTGGGACTTAGATACTCCCTTCATTACTCCCTTCTTTACTCCCTTCTCAAGGACGTTCAAGGGCAAGGCACGTTCTCCCTCTCAGATGCTAAGGGAACGTCCTCCACCTTAGATATCAGGGGAAAGACTGGATTGGTCACTCCAAGAAGTTCATGTCCTCCTCTGGCACGCAGCCATTCCTCCATAAGGGTAGAGTCCTACACCTGAGGAGGTACACCATGTACCAGTACAGATGAGGGGTAAACCTGCTGGAAAGCAGCTCCATGGAAAGGGATCTTGGAGTTCTGGAGGACAGTAAGTTCTCCCTGGGACAGCAATGGGCCCTTGTGGCCAGGAAGGCAAATGGTCTCCTGGGGGCCATAAAGAAGAGTGTGGACAGCAGGTCGAGGGAGGTTCTCCTCCCCCTCTACTCTGCCCTAATGAGACCACATCTGGAGTATTGTGTTTAGTTCTGGGCTCCCCACGTCAAGAGGGACAGGGAAATACTGGGGAGAGTCCAATGGAGAGATACAGAGATGATGAAGGGACTGGAACATGTCTCTGATGAGGAAAGGCCGAGAGCCCTGGGGCTGTTTGGCCTGGAGAAGAGAAGCCTGAGAGGGGATCTTATGAATGTTTACAAACACCTGAAGGGTGGGTGTCAACAGAAGGAGCCAGTCTCTTTTCAGTGGTGCCCTGTGATAGGACAAGAGATAATGGTAACAAGGTGAAATACGGAAAGTTCCACCTGAACATGAGGAAAAACTTCTTCACTGTGAGAGTGGAAGAGCCTGGAACAGGCTGCCCACAGAGGTTGTGGAGTCTCCTTCTCAATGATTCTATGAAAATTAATATCTGTATTTTTTACCAACAACAATTGTAGCGTGCAGGGACAGACTCCGACAGCACAGCCAATATGGTTGTAATCAGAAGTCACTTTATGAAGTACAACAGGCTATATTTATACACAAGACAACACTGCTCACGCACGCAGGTCACTTCTTATTGGCCCCACACTGAAACCCAGAGTCTGTCCACGCACACTTCAGATACTTTTAATTGGCTGGCGATTCTCCTGGGTTTCTTCCTTCAGGACCCTGTTTTTCTCCTCTTATCCTCCTGTTTTGCCAGGTGCTTCTGCTTTTCTCATCCTTAGTCTTATCTCCTTAAGGTCAGGGCAGTGTTGGCTTTTTTTTGGCCTTGCAGGCCTTAGCATAACTACTTCTAGCTAACAACTATTTATGTCCTACTCTTATCAATCCCTACAATTCCCCCTTTTTTATTTTATATAACGTGACCTTGTTCTCACAGCTATAGTTGCTATATAATATGGTTCTATTTCTAAACCTATAACAAACTTAACTATTATAGCTACAATTATCCCCAATGCACTTTGTTTTCCCATACTCGCTATCCCTATTCTAAATCACTTATGACTATACTATTCTTACTATATATTCTTCTTACTTTTTCTTATTATTATTACTTATTCTATTCGGACTTATTCTATCCTTACTCTTGTTATTATTACTTATTCTATTTTTACTTATTCTTCTATATAGTATTCTTACTATATATTCTTACTTATTCTGATTATTACTTATTCTATACTTAGTCTTCTATATATTATTCTTACTTTATATTCTTATTTATACTATTCTTAGTTATAATTACACTATTTCTGAATACTATTCTATTACACTTATTCAAGACTATTTTTACTGTTATTCTATTATGTTGCACTATTTGTTACTGATTTCTTACTATACTACTGAGACTCTTCGCTGTCCTCATTTAGGTTCTGATCTTCCTCATTGCTGATGACGTCAATGGCATCGCCGTTGTGCTTTTCTTGTGTCTTATTTATTGCTGGTCAGATCCATTTTGCTGGTATGCATTGTGGTCCTGTATCTGTGGAGACACAAGCATACCCTTGACCCCATGTTATTAACTCCAACGGTCCTTTTCAACAGTTTTCTATTACATTTTTCCATAACACTTTCAGTTTTATTCCCCAATCTTGCTCTCCAGCCAAACCTCAGATATGCTTCATGATCGGTGGATATTCCTCTTTTTCTGTTAAAGACAGATAATTTAGTACATAAACAGCTTTTTCCAACCTTGCTCCTGGTGCTAATCCTACTTCCCCCGTTTTTTGTAGAGAGGCTGGTGCTGGTCTCTTCTATCAGATAATTAGTGACAGAACCAGAGGAAATGCCTCAAGATGAAACAAGGGAGCTTTAGACTAGACACTAGGGAAAAATTCTTCACAGAAAGAGTGGTGAGATATTGGAATAGGCTGCCCAGGGAGGCTGGCGAGATATTGGAACAGGCTGCCCAGGGAGGTGGTTGAGTCACCATCCCTGGATGTGTTTAAGTATCACTTAGATGTGGTGTTGGGGATTATGGTCTAGGGGTGAACTTGTAGAAGAGGGTTAATGGTTGGACACGATGATCCCAAGGGTCTTTTCCAACCTAAATGATTCTGTGATTCTGATCCTGTGATTCTCACAGACAGTGTCTGCTTCTAGCAGTGATAACATCCCATGTTTGGAGTTACTACCAAGGATTGTTGTGCAGACCAAGGCCACGGCTGGATCTTGTGTACCACATTGGGGGGTGCAGAAAAGTGAAAGACTGCACCTGCAGGGAGGAGTGGAAAGGACAGGTGACCCTAAACTGACCAACGAGGTATTCCATCCCATATATGTCATATTCAGCATAGAGCTGATGGAGCCGAAGGGTCTTTGGGCTTTTCTCCCCTCTTGGACCATTTTGACAGTTTTGCTTGGCTTGGCTTGTGTACTCTTTTGGTTCCTTCCTCGGAGCATCCCAGGAGGACTCTGTCCATTCTGCCTTTGATCCTGATCAGTACCAGAATCCAGCTCCTGAACACAGCTCCCGTCTGCTGTGGGGCCCAATCTGGGACTCCACTAGGGCCTGCTCCAGAGCATCAGTGGTGGTGGTGATGGAATTACCATCAGGGGGGTTGGGTTCCGTACTGGTTTTGTATATATTCCATTTTTATTATTATTAATTTCATCTTCATTCAAGCTGTTCTAGTTTCCTTTTCTAATTGCTACATCTCTCTCCCTTACTCCCTTTCTTGTTCCCTTTGGGGGGGGCGGGTTTAAAAGAGAGTATCTCTTATAGGTCTAAGGGGCCACCCTGACCCTAAACCATGACAGATTTATTGGCAGCCTACATGGGCATGATCAGAGCTCTGATAGATTGCCCGAATAGTTCATATTTTGGTTCGCTCACTTCAGAGAATTTATTTTTTTTCCTGACTGTCTTTAAGAATTGGAAAATAAAACAGACTGCCTAAATGATGTTGTTTCTGAAAGCAATGTCCATTTGTGTCTTTTCAGCATTTCTTTTGGGTTAAATGCTGTACTCTTCCCTTACATGTTGTACGCATTATGTTACTGTTCGCTTGTTCTCAAAGTTTATCCGAAAACTCTCGGGTTTGGGCACTGGGCGAAAGCCTCTACTTTCCTATGGTGTTTATTTCTGATTTATGTTGCACTGAATTGGGCAGCGAATGCATCTCTGTACTATGGGCATTACATAGTGGATTTTATTACTAGGAATATTTTTGGTTTTATCTTGGGAAGTTATACTGCTCCCCACTATACTAATCCAACTCCACTAATGTGCAGAAAACAAACTCTCCAACCCGTGAAAGGTTATAAAGCAGGCATGTTTATTATGGCACCAGGTGCAAGGGGGATTGTTCCTCCTAACTTGCACACCAAAGTGTCCATCGAGCAGGTATTTATTACACCAAAGAATGCATATTTAACAGAGTTAGCTACATATTCATTATATGGGGTTGGATTATTATAATCATTTCCGGGAACTCATTATCATAGGCCTCCTCCCATTGGTGCTTGTGCAATGCTGTCTGGTGGTCGTAGGCCAGGGTCTTCGGGGGTCTTTGGGAGGAAGGCTCTAAGTCTTCCTCGCAGTGTATTTTTCACCTTTTTTCTCAAAATGCAGAGTTGCAATGAGTGAGATCACAGGACTGGTGGGAGGCTCTTCTTTATTCCTCCCTGTCTTGGAGTTAGTTTCCCGTATCTACAAGCCATGCAAGATGAGCTAAAGCCCATAAAGGTTGTCAAGTCTCAAGGCCTCAGCATTCTGTCTCCTGTTTATCTCAGGAGGCCCCAGGATAACAATGGCTGCTCAAATTGCTTTGTTCTCTTTTAAGCAGAACACTGTCCCCCTCACTTCACCACCAGATTATAGAACTCCATTAAACTGTGAGGATTATGGACATGTTTATTACCAAATTATATTATTGTTATTATTTTCTTAAGTCTTCACTGTGTGGCATCTCATTAGTCATTGGTGCAGTAATACATATCGGGCAGCCACCAAAAATTGTAGAGTGAATGCAAGGTTCTGTGATACTCTCTGTAGTTATCCAGCCTTCACAAGGTGCGGTGATATGCAGGAAATGCGCCACAACTATTCAGGTTCCACAGGCCCTCCCTGTGAGCCCTGTTGCTGCTCCCACTTCAAACCCAATGTTGGGGTTTTGGGGAGTTCTTCTGTTTTTCCTTTTTCTCTTAAAGAATTTTTCCATACTTGTTCATCAAGGAGATAAATTGCTGTACTTAAGAGAGACAAAAAGACCTGGCCACAGGGGCAGGGGTCCAGACAGCTCTTGTTTTGCTCCCTGCATTTGAGGTGAGGAGAAGCTGCCCTCGTGGTGGAGAGAAGTCATCCCCACTGCATCTCCTGCTCTCCTTCTACCCCTGCTGTCTCCTGAGGATCCTGCTGGGCACCAGGATCAGCTTGGAGAGAGGTCGTCCTTGCTGAGTCTCCTGCTTCTCCTTCTGCCCCTGGTGTCTCCCAGGGATCCTGCTGGACACCGGGATTGGCTGCCCAGGGGGGTTTGTGAAGCAGGCTTTTCGTTGGCCATTGACACATGAGGACTGAGCTCGCTCCAGAGCGGCAGGGAGACCATCGCGCCCTCCCTGCTCACTGGGAGCCACCCAAGAGGTTGGGACTGGGTTCCTGGCACTGTTTGTTGTTACTGTCATAGTTATTGCTATTTGTTTGCCTTGTTTTATATATATATATTTAGTAAAGGGTGGTTATTCCTATTCTTCATCTTTGCCTGAAAGCCCCTTAATTTCAGAATTATAAGCATTCGGAGGCGGGGGGGAGGCTTGCATTTCCATTCCAAGGGGGACTCCTGCCTTCCTTGGCAGACACCTGTCTTTCAAACCAAGACAGATTTTGGCGCCCAACGTGGGGCTTGAGGGCATTGAGAGGAAAGGGTGAAAAAGGAATAACAGTTATTGGGTAATCTAGTTTTGTGTGATGAATATAGAAACCTTGTTAGGCAGCACCATGTGGTCTGGCTTACCCCGGTTCGCATGGCACGTGGTCTTGGCTGTATTTCTCCCCTTTGCAGCTCCTTATCTAAACATGGATCCCCTAAGGCTACTGTGGCTGTTATCCATTTTGCACAATGGGTTGATAAAGTGAGGAATTCATGGGTTTTCAACTTCCTCTGGACTGTGGGCACATGGATAAAGGGCTATCATACACTAAGCATATGTTTCTGGGGTTATATGAAAAATGGTACCTTCTGTAAGGAAATAACACCATGGGAAGTTTTCCCACAACCCTTCAACCAGTTCTTTGGGCCTACCCCCCCGGCTTTTGAAGTGTTTATATTTCCCCTAGATACTAACCTAATGTTGTTGATAGGCCTACTCTATTTAGCATTCAGATTGGCTTTGATAACTACCCAGGCGCTCACCCCAGAGTCTAGGGGTGCTGCCCCAGAACCTGACACAGCCCCAGCGACTAGAGACCCTGCCCCACAGCCTGACCCTGTCCCACAGCCCACCTCAGAAATGGACCACCCGAGTTGGGTAGTGGTACTGGTGAAGGAGATATGTGAGATGGACCAGATGCTGAGGGAATACACTTCCCCATCTGATGAAACCCTCTCCCTGCCACGGACAGGAGGAGCCTGATGGTGCAGCAGTGGAACCCACAGATGTTACTACTGTCCAGGTTCCAGCTGAACCACAAGGGCAACCCCAGCCAGCAGCAGTCGCCCCTGCGCAGAGGAGGAAGTATAAGATCAAATCAGCACGCCCAGTTAATGATGATGGAGAACCAGGGCCCTCACAACCAGCAAGAGAGCCAGAGCCTGAAATCATCACCGAGTCCCTGTGACAGCCTCTGTAATCTGCGAAAAGACATTATGCGACAGGTGCGTGAGGCTTATACAACTTGGTTTCTTCGGATTTGGGACCTTATGGGCAAAGGTGTGCAACTGGATGGTGGTGAAGCAAGGTATTTGGGATCCTTGACCCATGACCCGGGTGTAGATCAGATATTTGTGACGGAGCCAGGGTCCCTTTCTCTCTGGGAGCGGCTTTGAATGAGTGTGAGAGAGAGGTTTGTTCATAGAGAGAGAATGCAGGAGTACCATCATAAAATGCAATGGAAGACACTCGAGGAAGCAATCGAACAGCTAAGAGAAGTGTCAGTATTAGAGGTATTCTTTGGGAGGGATGGACAGCATGATAATGACCCCGACCAAGTCAAGTGCACAGGGCAGATGTTGTGGAACCTGGCAAAACTAGGGCCACAGCAATACGCCACCTTCATTGCAACAATTAATGCTGAGAACAACCGAGAAACAGTGGGCTTCATTGCCAATAGGGTCAGGTATTATGAGAGTATGGTCAATGGCCCAATGAAGGCTCATGTCTCTGCTGTGGTTAGGGACATCAAGGAGGAGATTATGGAGGAGGTAAGGAAGAGCATTTCCTATGTGGCACAAGGGCGAGTCACAGACCCCAGAGTCAGAGCCCAACGTCCCCCAGCTAGAGAGAGAGGGTACACCCCACGAGCTGAGCTGTGGTTCTTTCTGTGTGACCATGGGGAAGATATGAGTACATGGGATAGGAAACCCACTTCTGTTCTGGCAGCACGGGTGCGTGAACTAAAAAGAGAAAACACTAACCAGAGGGGTTCTGCCAGAGTGAAAGTGTCCTCAGCCTCCCGTGACTGAGCTGCCAGGTATTACAGAAGGGAGGATGATATGTCAGATCCCCTAGAAGGAACCTCCTGCACATATGCCCAGGGAAGGAATGATAACCAGGGCTAGGGGGGCCCTGCCTCCAGCCAGGAAGAGGCATGGGAGAATTGGGTTTTTTGGACAGTGTGGATCAGATGGCCTGGCACATCAGAGCCATAGAAATACGAAGCATTAGTTGATACTGGTGCACAATGTACTTTAATGCCATCGGGACATGTAGGAGCAGAATCAGTTTCCATTGCTGGGGTGACCAGGGAATCACAGCAGTTGACCCTGGTGGAAGCTGAGGTGAGCCTGACTGGGAAGGAGTGGCAGAAACATCCAATTGTGACTGGCCCAGAGGCCCCGTGTATTCTGGGCATAAACTTCCTCCGGAGCGGCTATTACAAAGACCCAAAGGGACTCAGGTGGGCATTTGGGATAGCTGCTGTGGAGGCAGAGGGCATTGAGCAATTGAACAATCTGCCTGGACTATCAGAAAATCCTTCTGCAGTTGTGCTCCTGAAGGTGGAAGAGCAGCCAGTGCCAATTGCCACCTCAACAGTGCTCCACCGGCAGTACCGGACAAATCGAGATGCCATGATCCCCATCCACAAGATGATCCGTGAGCTGGAGAGCCAAGGTGTGGTCTGCAAAGCCCAGTCAACCTTCAACATTTGGCCTGTGAGCAAGTCTGATGGAGAATGGAGATTGACAGTGGACTGTCGTGCCTTGAATGAAGTGACTCCACCCTTGAGCACTGCTGTGCCGGACATGCTGGAGCTCCAGTACGAGCTGGAGTCCAAAGCAGCAAAGTGGTATGCCACTATTGACATTGCCAATGCTTTTTTCTCCATTCCTCTGGCAGCAGAATGCAGGCCTCAGTTTGCCTTCACCTGGAGGGGTGTGCAGTACACCTGGAACCGACTGCCCCAGGGGTGGAAGCACAGTCCCACCATCTGCCATGGACTGATCCAGACTGCACTGGAAAAGGGTGTGGCTCCAGAGCATCTGCAGTACATTGATGACATTATTGTGTGGGGGAACATGGCAACAGAGGTATTTGAGAAAGGAGAGCAGATCATCCAGATTCTCCTGGAGGCTGGCTTCGCCATCAAAAAGAGCAAAGTCAAGGGACCTGCCTGAGAGATCGAGTTCCTGGGGGTAAAGTGGCAAGACAGATGGTGTCAGATTCCCGAGGTCATTAATAAGATCACTGCAATGTCTCCACCCACCAACAAGAAGGAAACAATCTTTCCTTGGTGCCATAGGCTTTTGGAGAATGCACATTCCTGAGTACAGCCAGATTGTGAGCCCTCTGTGCCTGGTTACCTGGAAGAAGAATGATTTCCACTGGGGCCCTGAACAACAATAAGCCTTCACCCAGAAGAAGCAGGAAATCATTGTGCAGTAGCCCTTGGCCCAGTCAGGATGGGACCAGAGGTGAAGAACGTACTCTACTCTGCAGCCGGGAACAAGGGTCTGTCCTGGAGCCTTTGGCAGAAGGTGCCTGGTGGGACTCAGGTGTCAAGGAATGGCTCAAGGAGCAGGGTGGACATGAATATGTGGCTGCAAGCATGAATAAGCCAGCAGATGGGCAATGAACCGTCCTTGAGCAAGTGATAAGAGGAAGACAAAGTAATAAAACAATCAACTAACAGGCCTCTTTCCCAGGGTGCGCTGACCGAAAACAGGAGACTTGAGGGGTGCAGAAAGGGGGAGGCTGCGTCTGCAGGGAGGAGTGGGCAGAACCGCCGTTTCCCTGCACTGCGGGGGGGGAGTGGGCCAGGGTGCTTAAGCGTGCTTGCTGTATGTAGACCAATCATAATATGTATTAGAGTGTGTGAACTGTATGTAGCCAATCAGTAATAAGCAAGAAACATATAAGCGAAGCATAGACAGTAATAAAGTTGAACATGATTGTAACTCTCATTGAGTCCTGATCATTGTTCCCAGGCCTTTTCCCAACAGTCAGGGACGACCACTGGTATTCTGGAGCCGAAGCTACAAGGGGTCCGAAGCCAACTACACCCCAACAGAGAAAGAAATCTTGTCCGCCTATGAAGGAGTCCAAGCTGCCTGAGAAGTAATTGGCACAGAGGCACCAACTCCTCCTGGCATCCCGACTACTGTTGCTGGGGTGGATGTTTAAGGGAAAGGTTCCTTCCATGCATCATGCCACCAATGCTACTTGGAGCAAATGGATTGCCCTCATCACGCAGCGTGCCCGTATTGGAAACCCAAATCATCCTGGGATCTTGGAAATAATTATGAACTGGCCAGAAAGCGAGACTTTTGGGTTTTCCTCTGAAGAAGAGGAGGAGCAAGTGACACATGCCGAGGAAGCGTCCCCATATAATGATCTACCAGAGAGTGAAAGACAATATGCCCTCTTCACTGATGGTTCCTGCCGAATCGTAGGTGCTATCCAGAAATGGAAAGCTGCTGTATGGAGCCCCACAGGACAAGTTGCACAAGCTACCGAGGGAGAAGGTGAACTGAGCCAACTCGCTGAACTCAAAGCCGTCCAATTAGCCCTGGACATTGCTGAAAGAGAGAAGTGGCCAAAGCTATACCTCTACACTGATTCATGGATGGTAGCCAATGCTCTGTGGGGATGTCTGGAAAGATGGAAAAAGGCAAACTGGCAGCATAGGGGAAAACCAATCTGGGCTACTGCTGAGTGGAAAGACATTGCCACTCACGTAGAGAAGCTACTGTGAAAGTCCGCCATGTAGGTGCCCATGTCACCAAGAGTCAGGCTAATGAAGAACATCGTAACAACAAACAGGTAGATCAGGTTGTGAAAATAGAGGTGTCCCAGATAGACTTGGATTGGCAACATAAAGGCAAGTTGTTCTTAGCTCGATGGGCCCATGATTCCTCAGGCCATCAGGGCAGAGATGCTACCTATAAGTGTGCACGAGACCAAGGGGTGGATTTAACCATGGACAGTATCTCACAAGTTATCCATAACCGTGAGACATGAGCCGTGATCAAGCAGGCCAAGCGAGTGAAACCCCTGTGGTATGGTGGGCAGTGGTCCAAATACAAGTATGGGGAGGCCTGGCAGATTGATTACATCACACTGCCTCAAACCCGCCAAGTCAAGCATTATGTGCTCACCATGGTAGAAGCCACCACAGGATGGTTGGAGACCTACCCTATGCCTCATGCTAATGCTTGGAACACCATCCTGGGCCTTGAAAAGCAGGTCCTTTGGAGGCATGGTATGCCTGAGAGAACTGAGTCTTACAACGGGACTCATTTCAAGGACAGCCTTATAAACACCTGGGCTAGGGACCATGGCATCGAATGGGTGTACCATATCCCTTACCATCCACCAGCAGCTGGGAAGGTTGAGTGGTGCAATGGACTGCTTAAAACCACATTGAAGGCACTGGGTGGGGGGACTTTAAAAAACTGGGAGATGCATTTAGCAAAAGCCACCTGGTTAGTTAACACCCGAGGCTCCACCAACTGAGCAGGTCCTGCTCAGTGTGAACCCTTACGAACAACAGACGGGGATAAGGTTCCAGTGGCACACATGAGAGGTATGCTTGGGAAAACTGTTTGGGTAAAGTCTGCCTTGAGCAAAGATAAACCCATCCGTGGGGTTGTTTTTGCACAGGGACCAGGTTGCACCTGGTGGGTGATGCAAAAAGATGGAGAGACCCAATGCATACCTCACGAGGACCTCATTTTAAGGTGAACCACCCACGGCATTGCACTTGTATCCATATCTGCATGTATATATGTATATAATTAGGGGTAATGCATGTGTGAACATAGTTTAAAGGTTTAAGTTTGATGTAACATGTTAGTATGGAAAAATTTGGGGTGTAATGTTGTGGTTTAGGGGGGTCCTTCTGTTGTTCCTTTTTCTCTTAAAGAATTTTTCCATACTTGTTCATCAAGGAGATAAATTGCTGTACTTATGAGAGACAAAAAGACCTGGCCACAGGAGGAGGGGACCAGCCAGCTGAATAAAGGGGTTGGGTGGAGCCCCTAGGTGCTCTTGTTTTGCTCCCTGCATTTGAGGTGAGGAGAAGCTGCCCTCGTGGTGGAGAGAAGTCATCCCCACTGCATCTCCTGCTCTCCTTCTACCCCTGCTGTCTCCTGAGGATCCTGCTGGGCACCAGGATCAGCTTGGAGAGAGGTCGTCCTTGCTGAGTCTCCTGCTTCTCCTTCTGCCCCTGGTGTCTCCCAGGGATCCTGCTGGACACCGGGATTGGCTGCCCAGGGGGGTTTGTGAAGCAGGCTTTTCGTTGGCCATTGACACATGAGGACTGAGCTCGCTCCAGAGCGGCAGGGAGACCATCGCGCCCTCCCTGCTCACTGGGAGCCACCCAAGAGTTTGGGACTGGGTTCCTGGCACTGTTTGTTGTTACTGTCATAGTTATTGCTGTTTGTTTGCCTTGTTTTATATATATATATACATATATATATTTAGTAAAGGGTGGTTATTCCTATTCCTCATCTTTGCCTGAAAGCCCTTTAATTTCAAAATTATAAGCATTCGGAGGGGAGGGGGTTGCATTTCTATTCCAAGGGGGACTCCTGCCTTCCTTGGCAGACACCTGTCTTTCAAACCAAGACACCCAAAAATCACAGCTACTTAGTCTCCTCAGGCTCCCCCAACAAGTCCTGATGCTGCTGATCCTAAAACATGCACTGCAGCTGCTGATGCTCCACAGGCTCCCCCCATGGGCCCTGCTGCTGCTGCTCCAGTTGTCAAGAGAAGCGCTGCTGCTACTGCTCCAACTCACACAACAATCACTGAAACTGTTCCAACTCCATCAGCAAACCCTGCAGCTGCACCACAGCTACTGTGGCCACTCCCACTCAATCTGCACCATAAAAGTTGCTCCTGTGAGGAAAAGAAAATAAACAAAACAGCCAAGTCCAGTGACAGAGCAGGGAGAGGGTCCTTCTCAAGCTGAATCTGCGTATGCAAAGCCTGATGTCCCTGCAACTGGAAAGAAACACCTAACAAAAACAGATCGCCTAGTGTGGTCAGGTGATAATGGAGCAGGTCCTTCTAAAGCAAACCCATCAGATGTGGAGTCATCAGATGCAGAGGTTACCACCAAACCTTTTTCTATGAAGGAGCTGAGAAATCTGAGAAAGGACTATATTCGTCATGAAGGTGAGCCACTGATCACTTGTCTACTCTGATGCTGAGATAATGGGGCCCACTCCATCAAATTGGATGGCAGAGAAATCAGGCAGCTGGGAATCCTGGCCGGAAATGGAGGCATTGACTAAGAGCTTGCAAGAAAGAGCAACACTATCAGTCTCTGGAGAAGACTCTTGTCAGCCATAAAATCCAGGTACCCCTTTAAGGAGGGCATTGAATGCCGCCCAAGCAAATGGACGACCATGGAAAAAGGTATAAAGTACCTGAGAGAACTAGCTGTGTGACAGATGATTTATGGCGACAGATGATTTATGGCGAGTAGTGAACCCTGATGCAATCCCATGCCAATGACCCAACTTTCAGAAGTTTTTGCAGAGTCCCCCATCAGCATATTCCCACACACTGTCAACATTGGTCTGGGGAACAGATGACGAGGTACCAATTGTGACAGAAGTGGCCAGGAGAGCACAACAGTATGAAGACAGTGTCTGTGGTCCTCTACAGGTCCGTGTATCAGCCCTGGAGAGATCAGTTGAAAAACTGATTGAAAAAATAGAGAGAAGGGAGAACAGCTCCTAATCTTCCCCTGAGTGGATCTGTGTTGAAGTCCCTAGGAGAAGATGCTCTTCTTCAAGACCAGCTATACAGGACCACTACATGTCATGACATATCCTGTGGTGTCTCCTCCGTGCCTTTGAAGACAAAATGAGCAGATGGGATGGAAAACCTACCTTTGCTCTACAGGCATGAGTACTCTACTTACAAGGTAAAACAAAGAGCAGAGAGAATTCTTCCAGAAGGGAGGCTGCTCCAGTCTGCTATGAGCAGTCCTCTGGTCCAAGTACATGGACCTCAGGTCAAAAAGTGAGTAGTGAGAATGAAAATGTGATTCGTGTAGTCAATACAAATCCTGTAAATAGTGTAAATCCTGTAAACAGTGTAATTCCTGTGATCTACACATACCCTGTTAACCAGGTAAACCATGTGAACCTGGTGAACTATGCAAACCCAGTTTGGACACTACTCTTGGAACTAGAGGGGTCCTGCGTCCATCTGGGTGGAGAAGAGGGACAACAGAGTGTATTGGACTGTGTGGATTCGATGGCCTGGCACGTTAGAACCACAAAAGTATAGAGCCCTACGAGATAATGGTGCACAGTGCACCCTATTGCCATTGAATTATAAAGAGACTGAATCTGTTACCATTACTGGAGTAACAGGAGGATCTCAAGAACTGACTGTACTAGAGGCTGAATTGAGTCTAACTGGGAATAAATGGGAAAAGCACAGTATAGTGACTGGTCCAGATGCTCCGAGCATCCTTGGCTTCCTCAAGGAAGGGTGTTATAAGGGCCTAAAAAGATATCAATGGGTCTTTGGTAGAGCAGCTGTAGAGACTGAGGACAAGAAACAGCTGACTGTCATGCCTGACCTTTCAGAGGAGTCTGACACTGCAGGTAGGATGAGAGTTGAGGATAAGAAGGTGCCAATTGCTACTGAAACAGTGAATCGATGACGATATTGCACCAAATGAGACTCTGTAGCTCCTATCCAGAAGCTGATCCGTGAACTAGAAAGTCAAGGGGTGATTAGCAAAACTCACTCACCCTTTAACAACCCTACACAGGCAGTGTAGAAATCTAATGGGGAATGGATATTAACAGCGGACTATTGTGGCCTGAATGTGGTTACACCAGCAATGAGTGCTGCCATACCAAACATGTTGGAACTCCAGTATGAACTGGAGTCAAAGGCCACTAAGTGGTATGCTACCATTGACATTGCTAATGCATTTTTCTCTATTCCTATAGCACCAGAGTGTAGGCCTCAGTTTGCTTTCACCTGGAGAGGTGTCCAATACACCTGGAATTGACTGCCCCAGGGGTGGAAACACAGCCCTACCATTTTCCATGGACTGATCCACACTGCACTGGAGGAAGGTGGAGCTCCAGAACACCTGCAATACATTGATGACATCATCGTGTGGGGTAACACAGCAGAAGAAGTTTTTGAGAAAGGGAAGAAAATAATTGAAATCCTTTTAGAAACTGGTTTTGCCATAAAAAGAAGCAAGGTCAAGGGACCTGCACAAGAGATCCAGTTTTTGGGAATCTAATGGCAAGAGGGGTGTCGCCAGATCCCGATGGATGTGATTAACAGAATAACAGCACTGTCCCCACCAACTAACAAAAAGGAAACACAAGCCTTCTTAGGTACTATGGGTTTCTGGAGAATGCATATTCCTGGTTATAGTCAGATTGTGAAACCTCTATGAAGTGACTTAAAAACAATTTTAATTGGGGTCCTGAACAAAAATAGGCCTTTGAGCAGATAAAATGACATATCGTACATGCAGTATCCCTTGGTCCAGTCCGAACAGGACAGGACATTAAAAATGTGCTCTATACTGCAGCTGGGAATATCAGTCCTACCTGGAGCCTCTGGCAGAAAGCACCAGGGAAAACTCGAGGTCGGTCCCAGGATTTTGGAGTCGAGGATACAAAGGCTCTGAGGCCAACTATACTCCAACTGAAAAAGAAATATTGGCAGCATGTGAAGGAGTTTGAGCTGCTTCGGAAGTGATCAGTACTGAAGCACAGCTCCTCCTGGCACCACGGTTACCAGTCCTAAACTAGATGTTCAAGGGTAAGTTTCCTTCCATTCATCATGCCACCAATGCTACATGGAGTAAGTGGGCTGCATTAATCACCCAGAGAGCTCGAACAGGGAACCTCAGTCATCCAGGGATCTTAGAGGTGATCATGGATTGGCCAGAAGGTAAGGACTTTGGAATGACACCAGAACATGTGGTGACACGTGCTGAAGAAGCCCCACCATATGGTCAGTTATCAGGTAACAATAAGCAATATGCTCTGTTTACTGATGGATCTTGCTGTCTTGTAGGAAACTGTTGGAAGTGGAAAGCTGCTGTTTGGAGTCCCACATGACGAGTAGCAAAAGCAGCTGAGGGAGTAGGTGAATCAAGTCAGTTTGCAGAGGTAAAAGCCATCCAACTGGCCTTAGATATTGCTGAGCAAGAAAAGTGGCCAGTGCTCTATCTCTGCTCTGATTCAAGGATGGCAGCAGATGCCTTGTGGGGATGATTAAAACAGTGGAAGCAGAATAACTGGCAGCGCAGAGGTAAACCCATTTGGGCTGCCACACTGTGGCAAGACATTGCTGCTTGGGTAGAGAAAGGAGTTGTAAAAGTCCGTCACGTGGATGCCCATGTACCTAAACGTCGAACCACTAAGGAGCATCAAAACAACCAGCAAGTGGATCAGGCTGCTAATGTGTTGCAGGCAGACTTAGACTGGGAACATAAAGGTGAACTATTTTTAACTTGGTGGTCTCACAATACTTCAGAATATCAGGGAAGAGATGCAACATACAGATGGGTGTGTGACCGAGGGGTGGATTTAACTCTGGATGCTCTTGTGCAGGTTATTCATGACTGTGAAACATGCGCCACAATCAAACAAGTGAAACGGTTAAAACCTTTGTGGTATGGGGGACGATGGTCCAAATATATAAGTATGGGCAGAAATGGCAGATTGATTACACCACACTGCCTCAAACCCGCCAGGATCAGCACTATGTGCTTACAATGGTGGAAGTGACTACTGGCTGTCTGGAAACCTATCCTGTACCTCACGCCACTTCCCGGAACACCATCCTTGTCCTTGAAAAGCAGATCCTGTTGTGACACGGTACTCCAGAGAGAACCAAGCCTGACAATGGGATTCATTTCAAAAACAATCTTATAGACAATTGGGCCAAAGAGCATGGTATCGAGTGGGTGTATCACATCCCCTGTCATGCACCAGCCTCTGGAAAAACTGAACGATAAAATGGACTGTTAAAAACTACTCTGAAAGCAATGAGGGGTGGAACCTTGTCACGGTTTAGGGTCAGGGCAATCCCTTAGACCTATAACAGACACTCTTTGTTAACCCTGCCCTCCCCAAAGGGGAGGAGAAAGGGAATAAGGGAGAGAGACTTAGTGATTAGAAAAGGAAACTAGAAAGGCTTTAATGAAAATGAAATTAATAATAATAAAAATGGAATATATACCAATATATACAAACCCAGTATCGACCCCAACCCCCTGATGGTAATTCCATTCCCGTCACCACTGATGCTCTGGAGCAGGCCCTAGGAGAGTCCCAGACTGGGCCCCACAGCAGACGGGAGCTGCGTTCAGGGGCTAGATTCTGGTACCTGGTTCAGGAATACACAGACCGGGATCAAAGGCAGAACGGACAGAGTCCTCCTGGGATCCTCCGAGGAAGGAACCAAAACAGGACCCAAGCCAAGCCAAAGAAAGCTGGTCATCCAGACTGCTTAGTGGAGCACACCAATGAATGTCCCATGCATTCACGCAGGACTCTATTTGCAGGCACAAAGGGAAAGTAACAACTGGAAGAAATAGTGATAACCTCTCTTCCACTCCTAAATATCACTATCTCTGGGGACACATGTGGAAGGTGTAAAACACCAGTGAGGTAAAACCCATGAAACGGCACAAATGGCCAAGCAGGCCTGTGCATAAGAACAGGTATTTCTAGCTAGACCAGTGAGGACTCCAGTGGGAGACCATACCAGGAAGTCCTTTCATTCAATGGGAATTCTGGAACTTCAACCATAATTTTGTCTTGGTCTTTTTCAACAACAGAGTGTCACTTGTTTTACAACAGTACTCAGGCACATCTGCCAGTCACTATGAGCATTCAAAGATTATTGAAGTGACCTCAAATTGATAACAGCCAATTGCTTCACCAGTCATGGGTAATTCCACCAAGGGCCCATGAACATATACATGTCCAAAGTGAAATAAGTATTGTCAGACCTGAGAATTTCTACCAAATATATGTCTTTTTTTTTTTTGCCCCTGGTCTGAGGGTTCTGGAGTTACAGAAGGCTGATACTGCTCACAGATAAGGCTGGAGAAAGTAGCAGATCCCAGTGCCAAGAACACCAACAAGTGCGACTCAGGAGATGAAAGCTCACTCAGGCACTGGTTGCACTCCCAACCATCTGCAGGGTGTGCTCAAAGGCTGAGGAGAGCATTTGTGTGCAGGGATGCAGCAAGGCAGGCCCTGAGAGAGGCTGACTTTGCAGGACCCAGGGCCATCTCCCTGAGCTGCAGGGGACAGTGTCTTGACAGGAGTGCATTGCCTCTGCCCGACCTTCCCCTTCCTCCAGAAATGCCCATGACTCTCCTACGTGCCTGCAAGATCTCATAGACACACCGTTCTCTCTGGCAGATGGGATGAGCGTCCTGTGAGAGAAGGACCACACAGAGGCCCAGGCTGGGATGCAGCAGAACTTTACTGAGTTAGAAGAGGGAAGGGAGGCCCAAGAAGTTGCAGCCACTGTGCAGGGGGCACCAGGGATATCTGGGAGCCTTTGCCCCTTGGCCAGGGTGGAGATGGCACAAGGCTTCTGCCTGAGTGCTTCTGCAGGCCCCTGAGAGGGAGAGGGGCAGCAGGTCCTTCATCAGATGGGTCTTGGCAGATGATGGCAGTGCAGGGGAACAGAAGACAACAGAAGAAAGAGAGAGAGGAAAAAGAGA
>JANVCC010006898.1:0-16746 GCA_025345505.1 Todiramphus chloris collaris | reverse complement strand
ACATCACAAATCCTTGCACAAGAGAGGGGGCTCCTCTTGTCCCATGGTGTCGCTGTTTATGCCGGGAGCGGAGAGACGCAGCAACATATAAGTTCAGCAAGAACAGGCAAAAGAAGCTACTTTATTAATTTACAACCCCATTTTTATACCCCAGCCCCATAGGGCGATTGGTCAGCAATCACACATCTCCTAGGGTGATTGGTTAAAGTCCTACAGCACCTATTTCAAAATATTTTTACAATGTACCATAAACAAAATTTATCGAAACACCATGTGCTAGTCTAGTTTACAAAACTGTCCTACTATTTCTCATAACACGTGTGAGAAAGGCAGGGTTCTCACAGGATATTGTGAGAACCTAGGAAAATTCCTCTGCTAGCAGCTTTTCAGCATCCACAATTCCCCCTTTTTGTTTAAAGACCAAAAAGGTATCGTTTGTAAACCTCTGCAGGTAGTCTTGCAGAAGGGAGAACAAACGCAGCATAAGGGATCTGCTTGGTAATGGCCAGTTACCAAACAGAGCCTAAATCGGATGCTGATAAGGGGTCGGTCTGGTAATGGCCAGTTACCAGACAGAGCCCAAATCAGATGCTGCCTTAAAATGGGCAGAGAGTCTCCAGTGATGCCATAGGAAATACATCTAGCAAACAAAATTCTATATAACAATTCTATCAGGTATTAATCTTAAATAGAAATTTACATCAGTTATTAATTCTAATATAGCCTTAAGGGCCTTAAATTTCTGACTCCATAACAAAAGAAACTTAAAGTTCAGTCTCTGCTTGTGGAAGGACCATCCCAGTCTCTGCTTGTGGAAGGACCATCTGCCTGATGGTTGGTATCCTGGTCATCACCAGAAGGATCATTTGGTTGATGATCTGCATTCTGGTCGGCATTCGGAGGTTGCCTGTTCTGTCTCTGGTGCCGCAGGTCAGGGCGAACGCATCTTGCAGGTAGCCACCGTACCCCAGTATCTGTGGAAACGCAAGCATACCCACGACCCCAAGCAATAAGCTCATGCGGGCCTTCCCAAGTGTTGGTGAGCAGATCCCGTACCCAGACTTTTGCCCGAGGCAGGTGCGTCTCGCCTGACGACTGCAATGAGAGAAAATGATTCAGAATAACAGGATTATTTGAATTTGGTGGCACTGTGAGATGATTGATTGTATACAAAGCTTTTTCTAGTCGGCTCTGTGGGGTTTCTCCATGCATTCCCCCTTTCTGTTTTTCCAAAACACGCTTCAAAGTACCATGAGCGCGTTCAACAATAGCTTGGCCGGTAGGAGAATGTGGAATACCAAAAGTGTGGTCTACACCCCATAGGTGCAAGAACTGCCGCGCCTTCTGCGAGGCGTAGGCAGGACCATTATCGGTTTTCACAGCAGACGGCACGCCCAGGACCGAGAAAGCCAATTTCCAATGGGCAATGGCATCACGGCCTTTCTCTCCAGTGTGAGCAGAAGCCCACATAGCTGAGGAGAAAGTGTCGATGGACACGTGCACATATTTAAACCGGCCAAATTCAGGGATGTGCGTTACATCCGTTTGCCAAAGCTGCAAGGCTTTCAGACCTCTGGGGTTTACCCCTGGTGGCAAAGGTGCAGCGAGCCCGTGACAGTCGGCACAAGCACTGACAATGTCACGAGCCTCAGTTGGCGTTAGGTGAAACTGCTTCTGCAGGGTATGTGCACTTTGATGGAAGAAACCGTGCGATGCCTTGGCTTGTGCAATTTTGTCAGGCTGAGGCGCTACCCATGCAGGGTTGGCCAGCATGTCAGCCCTGGCATTGCCTTCTGTTATAAAACCTGGCAAACTGGTGTGGCTTCGAATGTGCAGAATGTAGTATTGATGCGCTCGAGCTTGAATTGCACACCACAACGTTTGCAATAGTGAAAACAGAGCCGCATTATTCACTTCCTTTAGAAGTGAACAATCCAAGCGTTGGGTTATATCTGCTACGTAAGCAGAATCAGTAACCAAATTCAAAGGCACCTGAGAGAACCGCTGAAAAGCCATGGCAACAGCCTTCAATTCAATCAGCTGTGCAGAGCCTGACTCGTGGCCTTCCAGCACCTGCCATTCAGATCCCTCCTTCCAGGTAACAATGGCTTTCCCTGTTTTTCCAGAACCATCCGTGAAAACGGTGGGTCCTTTCACCGGCACCCGGCTGTTTTTTGGCCGCAAGGTGAAGCTGGTCGATTTTGCCAGCTGCAGTAATTTATGGCTGGGCAGGTGGTAAGAAATCTGCCCTGAAAAATTTTGCAGCGCACTTTGCAAAGGAGCACTGTTGGCAAGGCTCCACTCAAAGTGTTCCTGCGGTGTTGGAAGAATAATTGTTGCAGGATCCGCTGCCATTAATTGCAAACACCGTTGGCGGCATTTGATTATCACAGAAGCGATCAATTCAAATAACGTGGGTGCCGTCTTTTTCGGCTGATGAGGCAGAAAGACCCATTCTAGGACATGCAAAGGGTCAGACCATTGTGTGTTCCACTGGCCAATGATACCTGTGGGATGGAGGTCTGGAGCAGTAATGAAAACAGTGATATCAATGGAGGGATCCACTCGATAAACCTGACGAGCAGAAACAGCCTGTTGCACCTCCCGCAGCGCTTGTCGCGCTTCCGGAGTCAATTTCCGAGGTGAATTCAAATCGGGGTCCCCCTTTAAAATATTAAAAAGCGGGGAAAGTTGCGTTGTGGTTAGCCCTAGATAAGGACGTACCCAATTGATGATACCCAGCAATTTCTGAGCATCATTCAAGGTTTTAATAGAATCTGAGAATTGCACCTCTTGGTGTTGTATAGTTTGGTCCAAAATTTTGACTCCTAAATATTTCCAGGGAGGATGCTTTTGAACTTTCTCCGGAGCCACTTGCAACCCGTAGGAATGCAGAGCAGCGAGCAGCCGAGGCTGTATCCTCAGCAGCTCATCCTGGGTGGACGTTGCCACCAGGATATCATCCATGTAATGGTAGCAGTATGCATCGGGAAACTGCTCACGGACTCCGGACAAAGCTTGAGCGACATACCATTGGCAGATAGTCGGGCTGTTCTTCATGCCCTGAGGTAGAACCTTCCATTGATATCTCTTTGCAGGTTCAGCATTGTTAACTGCAGGCACAGTAAAGGCAAATTTTGGTCTGTCATTAGGATGCAAAGGAATTGTGAAAAAGCAATCCTTCAGATCAATGATCAGGATGTCCCACCCTGTTGGAATCATGGTGGGTGAGGGCATACCAGGCTGCAATGCCCCCATACCTTCCATCACTGCATTAACTTTTCGGAGATCCTGCAAGAGTCTCCATTTCCCTGATTTCTTCTTAATTACAAAGACAGGAGTGTTCCAGGGACTAGTGGAAGGCTCAATGTGTCCCTGCTGTAACTGTTCCTGAACCAGCTGACGAAGGGCGACTAATTTCTCATTTGGTAGGGGCCACTGCGATTCCCAGATCGGTCTGTTAGTCAGCCACCGCAAAGGCAGCGTAGGAAACTGTGCGCCCTTCCGCACAGTGACCCCTATCAAACACCCAGAGAAGGGCGCATGCGCGGAGCTGCCGGGCGCCGCGGGCGCTCGTGGAAAACTCCAGGGTGGCGTGAACGCAGCGGGCGCGCGCGTAGAAAACCTGGGTGCCGCCGTGGAGCTCCAGGTCACCGTTAAACCGGGCCGGACAACTGTAGAGGCCGTGGGAACGACCGGCACTGTTATATTTGCCGAAGGGAGCGGCGCGGAGGAGACCGGAGCCGCTGGGCTAAGGAGCGAGGGGCGCTCCGAGCCGTCGCTCTGCTTAAGCGTTTCCGCGAGCTGCTCTGCAGGCGTCGGGTATTTGGGGGGAACATAATCCCAGGGCCAGGTGTATTGCCCCTGAATGGGCTGTAGGGCCGGCACCAGGTCCTGTGGGGCCGGAGACGGCTCCTCGGTGCGGCTGTCGTCGGCTGCTACACTGAGTTCAGCAGCGTCCCCCTCTGAAGCCGGCACCCCTCCCCCGTCGCCAGTTTCAGACTTTCGAAGCACAGCAAATACAGCTCTCCAAGTGCGAAACAAGTCCATCAGCGTGTCGTCCCCGTCGGGGAGCTCACGATGGAGCCTGGTGCCCAGCTGCCGCCACAGCTTTAAATCAAAGGCGGTGTCAGAGCTCAGGAGAAACTGGTGCTCAGCTGCCCATTGCAAAAGAGCGCGGAGGGCGTCCTCCGGAACAGCGCTCTTTTTGGTGGCCAGGAAATTCTTCCAGGCCAACAGCACCACGCTTTCTTTCAAGTCGCAAGTCCCCATCTCGGCAGGGCTTTTCTAATACCCCGGTGCCTGGACTGGTCCCGGCCGCGAACCTCGGAGCTGGGGGGGAGAAGGAGGGGGGGTTGTGTACCTCCCGAGAGCTGCTCGGCTTCGGCTGGTGCGGGTCGGACACGTCGCGGGTCACCAAATGTCACTGTTTATGCCGGGAGCGGAGAGACGCAGCAACATATAAATTCAGCAAGAGCAGGCAAAAGAAGCAACTTTATTAATTTACAACCCCATTTTTATACCCCAGCCCCATAGGGCAATTGGTCAGTAATCACCCATCTCCTAGGGTGATTGGTTAAGGTCCTACAGCACCTATTTCAAAATATTTTTACAATGTACCATAAACAAAACTTATCGAAACACCATGTGCTAGTCTAGTTTACAAAACCGTCCTACTATTTCTCATAACACGTGTGAGAAAGGCAGGGTTCTCACAGGATATTGTGAGAACCTAGGAAAATTCCTCTGCTAGCAGCTTTTCAGCATCCACAAGTCTACGCTCACCCAGCACCGCCGCATCCACACTGGTGAGGAGCCCTTCTCATGTGCTGACTGTGGCAAGAGCTTCAGACAGAGCTCCACTCTCATCCAGCACCTCCGCATCCACACTGGTGAGAAGCCCTTCACCTCTGCTGACTGCAGCATGAGCTTCAGCCAGAGATCCCACCTCACTCAGCATTTACGAACCCACACTGGTGAGAAGCCCTTCTCCTGTTCTGACTGTGGCAAAAGCTTCAGCCGGAGATGCACCCTCACCCAGCACCGCCGCATCCACAGTGGTGAGAAGCCGTTTGCCTGTGACAAGTGCAGGAAGAGCTTCAATGACAAGTCCAACCTTGCCCATCACCGCCGCATCCACACTGGTGAGAAGCCCTTTGTCTGCAGCAACTGTAGCAAGAGCTTCAGGTACATCTCCCACCGGAACCACCACATGCTCACCCACACCAGTGACCAGCCTGCACCGGGGGACACACAAACACACCGACCCCGGCGCTCTCAGGGTAAACTTGACACTCCCGGGGAGCCTTTTCCAGCAGAGTGAACTGGAATTGCCTCTTTTCCACCCTTCTGTCTTGAAGGCTGGGGCTCCAGCATTTGCAAATGACCCTCCCCACAAAGGCTTGTCAGCGATAGTCAGAGTAATTACCCTGAGGAGTCGGCACAGTCGGTGCCAACAGTGCAGCTGGGACATGGTTTGCCAAAACTCAGCTGCTCTTTCCACAAGGCTTTGGATTTCCTGGGGGTAGAAAAATCCCCGCGTCCTTTGTCCAATTATAACCAAAACCCAACTTAATAAAATATCGTCATCTTTATTTTTGTTGTTTTTGACATTTCTTCTCTGAATGATCACATTTTGGGGAGCGTTCTTCCCTGGCGTGGGCTGAATCCAGAGCATGTGCCCAGTTCAGGGAGATCTCGGTGGGTGTCTCGTGGTTGCTGAATTGGGTGAGGAGTTCTCAGGGCTGTCTTGTGGGTTCTCATGGGGCCATTGAGGGGTCTCAGTGGGGTTTGGGAAGTGTGTTGTGTGTTCTCAGAGGGGGTTCGGGGGGGGGGGGGATTCTCTGGGGTGTCTCCAGTGCTCTTGAGGAGGTCTCAGTGGGTTCTGGGGAACTAAGAGCAAGTAAAGGTCCCTGAGCCCCCCACCCCAGGCTTCATTTCACCCCCATCCTGCTGATTGTGGTGCATATGATTAAGATGTGTTTGAACCTAAGCATCAATTATTTCCCCCACAGAGGAGAAACCTTCCTCAGGGAGCTCAGGATGTCCCCACGCTGTGTGCTGGGGCAGGGACTCTGCCACCTGCCAGGCTCAGCTCTCAGCCTGCCCGCAGAGCTCCCCATAGAGAAGTTGTGAGGAGAAGCTGCAGATGGATGGAGACACCCCTGGCAAGGCAGGGCAGGGTCCTGGAGGTGTCAAGAGGGTGCTGGGTGTCTCAGGACTGCTCACAGCTCCAAGTCACCCCTGGGCATTTTTGAGGAGAATTTCAAGAACATCAATGCAGAATTTTCCTGTAAGGGAAGGTGTCTTTCATTTGCTTTTTTTGTTCTCTTTCAGTGCTGGGTGGGCAGGGTGGGGCTGAAATTTATTTCTCCCATGTGGACAAGACTTGGAGACATCAGTTCTTGATAGGACTTGAGTTGTTCCTGAGCCCCTGCACACACAGTGATATATTTGGTCAGGGCAGCGCTGAGCTCACTGACAGTGGGATGGGCACTGGGAGAATTGACAGGGAGGAGACCTGGTCACAGAGAAGCTGTTCCTGGCAGGGACAGCTCCAGGAAACAGAGACGGGGCAGAGGCTCAGAGGGAGCTGCTCCCACAGATGCCTTGGCAGGGGGTTCAGACACCTCCCTGCCATGGCTGCAAGAAACCCCTTTTCTTCTCTCCCACCCAGCAGAGCCTCTGCACTTATGGCCATGGGGAGGAGCTATGCCCCTTTTCCTGTCCCATGTCCTCCTCATCTGTGACATCACAATCCACTGTACACCCAAGTCCTGGTCCTTGCTCTTCTCCTACTCATCCATCTGTCACATCTCAAGCACCTACACAGAGCAGGTCCCTGACCCATCTGCTACTCATGGCAATCTGACATCAAAAACCCCCCAAAACCCTGGGGAGTTCTCTTGTCCCATCTCCTACTCATACACATGTGACATCATAAGCCCCAGCACAAACCATGTCCCTGGCCTGTCCCGTACCCTTACAATAGATCTGTGACATCACAACTCCCTGCTCAAAACAGGTCCCTGCTCCTGCCACATGTCCTACTCAGCTGTGACATCACAAGTCCCTGCACAGGCTCACTCCTGGTTCATGCTCATCTCCTCCTCCTCCTCCTGGGACATTAAAATCACCTGGACAAAACAGGTTCCTTCCTGTTCTGCTACGCATCGAGCTGAGACATCAGAAAGCCCTGATCAATCCCTGTCCCTTTCCCTAATCCTACTCATGGAGCTGTGACATCAGAAACCCCTGAAGGAACCAGTGACCTTCTCCTGCCCCATCTCCTTCACCTGTGACATCACAAAACCTGCACAGCCTAAACCCAGCTCACACCCCATCTCCTACTTATTCATCTGTGACATCACAAACCCCTGTAGATGTTGAGACCTTGCTCCTGACCAGTTTCCTATTAACCCACTTGTGATGTCTCAAACCCATGCACAAGACAGGGGCCTGCTCCTTCCCATCTCCTACTCACCTGTCTGTGACATCACAGACCCCTACACCAGGTAGTGGCTGCTCCTGCTCTGTCTACTTGTCCTCCTTCTGTGACATCACAAAGCCCTGCACAGTGTCACATCCCACTCAGTGAAGGTGGGGGAACAAAGGGAGTGACGCAGGGTCAGAGATTCTCTCAGGTTGAGATACGGAGCCTGACCCCACAGGTCCATGACATGAAAGGAGTTTAACCCTTAATGCCCTGAAGGATGACAACCCCTGACACTGTGTGTGAAGGACTGAAAGGGAAGGGAAGGGACAGAGGAGAGGGGGAGGAGAGAGAATGAAGAGAGCGAAATTTCCGGAGCACCACCCAGGGTTACAGCAATCAATTACATCTATCAATTCCACATCCCACCTGGTTGCCAAAGGAGAATGTTTGTGACTCTTAACCCTTAGCTTTCCACAACATCCTCACATACACCCACCCACAGCCCCACACACACCCATTGCCCCTACCAGGGTCTGTTCCACCCTGGGGGGTCTCAGTGGATGCAGTTCCTGGGGTGACATCCTCCCCTGGCCATGTTGCCCAACAAGGTCAAGCGTATTGTGGAGTAGGCCCATGAGGAGGACACAGTGACAGCAGGGTCCACTACCACACGGTTCCCTGTCCATGTGATGACATCAGTGCTGTCAGAGCCAGTGGGAGCAGGTGTGGCTACCAGAGGGGTCCCAACAACAGATTCCCACCACCCTTCCCTTCCCTTCCCTTCCCTTCCCTTCCCTTCCCTTCCCTTCCCGTGGGTTTTACCTGTATGGAGGGGAAGAAATCCTGATGGAGACCACAAACCTGTCTCTGGCTCAGCTCTGCCAGCACTGCTGACAAAGCACCTGTAGCACCAGTAGCACCAGCTGCTGCAGCATCATCACTCCCCATTCCAGGCAGGGCCCTTAAATGAGGCTTTTTGTGGAGGGTCAGAGCAGGTCAGGTGGATGTCAGGAGTTGGGGGAGGTGTTGCTACCAGGTCAGGATTGTCCAAGGGTTCCTGGATTGTACAGCTGTCTGACATCTGGGGTCTTCACCCGGGGTGTGAAATGCCAATCGACACAGAGTCGAGGTGTTTGTTTTATTCCAGCTCTGTGCTGAAAAGGGGCCAGGGGAGAATTCCCAGAGCTGCACACCCCCAGGTACAATCACAGAGGGGGTGATGGACAAAGACACAACTCAGAACAAATCACGCCACAACACCTGACTGGTCACCTCTGACTCCTTTACAGAAGTTCCTTGGCTCATGCCTTGACTCCATCCAGCTCATTCCAGGGAGCTGCTCCTGCATTCCCATGGGGACTCCCTCCCTCGGGGTGTGCAGTGGAGTGAATGGATTCTGATCAGCTGCAGGGAACTAGAGGTCCCACCTTGGCTCTCTCCTCCATCACCAAGTCTTTGCTCAACCAGGTGCTCTGCCCTAAATCCTGCCCAGCACCTGCAAAGATGCTGCTCAGGGATGATGCAAACGATGTCTGACTCCAATTGCAGTGCTCTGAGCTTGGGGAACTTTTGTTATCTTTGTTGTGGTCCCCACAGACTCTTCCTGGTTGCCCAACTTGGTAACTCTGTGCTTGCCTGATTTGGGGTCATTTTACCTTTTTGTTGACATTAGTAAGTGAGACTTAAAGGATCTCAGGTGGGACTTTCATTCTCCAAGGTGAGAACTGCTGAATGAGTAAAGAATGCAAACCAAAAGAAATGGGTCAAAAGGCAAGGCAGAGAGAGGGGACAACAGGCTCAAGTATGAAAAAGATCAGAGAACATTCACCACAAAGAGATGAAAGGAACAAAGGGGCATTGACTTGAGGAACAAAGAGACCTTCCTTGGCCAGGTGGTCAGAGTAAACACTAATATTGCTCAGGTGGAGTGCTTTAGATGATCTGAGCACCTTCTAATGTGCTAGCCACAGCTCCAGACCTTGAATGACCTGCCCCCAAGGCAAGGACTCAGGAGGGTGTTGGGTGGTCTCAGGATCTCTGTCTTCAAGCTTCCAGGGTCAGGAGCTTCTGCCTCCGTTGTTGACCAGCTCCACAAGGCTGCCTGACCCCCTCTCCCTGCCCTGTCTGCCTCTTTGTCTGTCTGTGCTCACTCTTTTGCCATGGAGAGTTCCCAGGGCTCTGCTGAGGGCCCAGCGCTGATTCCTCACCCCAGCATGGCCATCCAGCAGCCCCTGGATGAGAGCCTAGAGAAGAAGAAGCTCCTGGAGAAGAAGTCAGAGGAGCTGAAGAACAGCCCTGAGGAACAGGAGAAAGAGGACAAGGTCAAGGAGGATGAGAGTGAAGATGATGAGGAGGATAAGAAAGCAGAAGAGGAAGATGAGCCTAAAGAAGAGGAGGAAGATGATGATGGTGAGGATGAGGAAGATGAGGGGGAAGAGGAGGGGGAGGAAGAGGAGAAGGAGGAGGATGATAAGTGTGAAGAAGACAAGGATGAGGAAGGTGAAGCTGCAGCAGCCCCCACTGTCCTATGCGAGCAACCCTACTCGGAGCTGGTGGAGCCCATGCGGACACACCCCAGTGAGAAGCTGTACCGCTGTGATGACTGCGGCAAGAGTTTCAGCCCCAAGTCCGAGCTCACCCAGCACCACCATGTCCACCCCAGTGAGAAGTCCTTCACCTGCTCCCACTGTGTCAAGACTGACAGCGAGAGGTCCAGACTGACTGAGCACCACCGTATCCACACCGGTGAGAAGCCCTTCTCCTGTTCTGACTGTGGCAAGAGCTTCAGCCAGAGGTGCACCCTCACCCAGCACCGTCGTATCCACACTGGTGAGAAGCCCTTTGCCTGTGACAACTGCAGGAAGAGCTTCAGTGACAAGTCCACCCTTGTCCAGCACATGCGCACCCACACTGGTGAGAGGCCCTACACATGTCCTGACTGTGGCAAGAGCTTCAGATGCAGCTCCAATCTCACCAGGCACGGCCACACCCACACTGGTGAGAAGCCCTTCCTCTGTTCTGAGTGTGGCAAGACCTTCACTGAAAAGTCCACCCTCACCAAGCACTGCCGCACCCACACTGGTGAGAAACCCTTCACCTGCACCAACTGTGGCAAGAGCTTCAGGCAAACCGCCCACCTCTCCAAGCACAGGAGCACCCACACCAGTGACCAGCCTGCACCGGGGGACACACAAATACACTGACCCTTGAGCTGTCGGGGTAAACGTGACACTCCCGGGGAGCGTCTTCTTGGGTGTTCTCAGAGAGGGTTTGGGGGAATCTTGGGAGGCCTTAGGGGGTTTTGGTGACCTTTTGGGTGGTCTAGGGTGCTAAGGGCAAGTAAAGGCCCCAGCCTGGCCTCCATTTCAGCCCCATCCCACAGATTTTGGTGCATACGTTTCAGTTATTTAATGTTTTGATACTAAGTACAAGTTCTTTCCTCATAAAGGAGAAAATATCCCCAGGGCATCTCACAACGTCCCTGGGCAGAACTTCCTGATTCTATCTGATAACACTCTCAGGGGGGTTCAAAGTAAGATAAACCTTCCCATTGTGTGGTTTGGGCACAGCTCACAAACTGTACACCCCTTTCTGCAGGGAACATTCCCTTCACCTGCATTCTCAGCACCCCTTTGTCTCTTGCCTTCCCAACCTTTGCCCAGTTCGATATTTGGCTACAATTCATGTCAATTTACAAGCTGTGAGAAGAACCACAGATTGCTAAGGGTTGGAAAGGACTGTGAAAGAACATCTAGTCCAACCCCCTGCCAGAGCAGGGCCACCTAGAGCAGGTCACCTAGGAAAAGAGTTGAGTGTTTTAAAAGCTGCAGGGGTGTGGCCTTCACTGGAGTGCGGTTCATCCACCGTTTGATCCCTTCCACTTTGGCTGCAGGGTGGGTGTTGAACAGAACAACGTACGGACCTTCCCGCTTGTCCTGGAGGGTTCCTCTTCCCATTCTGGATGAGCACTCTGTGTCCAGGTGGGAACGGATGGACAGGAACATCTACTGGAACTGGCAGCTGTTCCTGAACAGACCTGTGGAGAGAGGAGAACCCAACAGACAAAGGCAACCAATGTGGCCTGGGCCCATTGTCCCCCATCCCATCCATTGGAGTCCTCTCTGCCAGCAGCCTGTTCACAGGGTGGGGTTGACAAGACAATGACCCTCCTTGGCCCTGGGGACCACCCTCATTCTTAGCAGAGCTGTCGCTGGTGCTTCTGGACATTTGAGTTGAGTTTCCTGAGCCCCTAAACCAGGGCCCAAGCCGGGGAGGGTCAATCAGTGCCCAATCAAACTAGAGGCACCCAAAGGGTTGGAGCCTTCGAGAAACACTTTCCTGCTGTCTGGGCTGCTCTGAGAATGTCTGACTGGATTCAATCCGTGGAAGGCAATCTGACCAGTACGGCTCGTATCGTATGACCTGCAGAACCAGTGTTCCACTGTGATGTCACAGATGGATGTGCAGGAGATAGGGTAGCTGCAGGGAGCTGGCATTTACAGGGGTTTGTGATGTCACAGCTCCCTGAGTAGGAGACAGGGCATGAGTGGCAACCTGTTTTCTGCATGGGTCTGTGATGTCACCAGAAGGTCTCCCTGCATCCTTCCCTTCTCCAGCCTGAGTACCCACAACTCTCCCAGCCTGGCCTCCCAGCAGATGAGTTCCAGCCCTTGCAGCATTTTTGTGTCTCGACTCTGGAGCTGCTCCAACAGGTCCATGTCTTCCCTGTGCTGAAGACTCCAGAGGTGGATACTCCAGGTAGCATCTCACTAGAAGAGAGTAGAGGGGCCTTAACCTGATTTTCATCTACCATCACGCTGAGGCCTTCTCCACAGGGCTGCTCTCAAGCCCTTCATTCCCCAGCCTGTGCTAAAACCAGGGGTTGCCTCCAACCAGGTGCAGAGCCTTGCACTTGGCCTCTTTGAACCTCAGGAGGTTAACAAGAGCACACATCTCAACCTTCTCCTCGTCTCTTGGGAAGACATTTCATCCCTTCAGTAGATCAGCGCCCCCAGTCCCCATTTTCTGGTTCATCCAGTCAGAGACTGTAGGGAGAGAGGTTGCCAGTGAGGAATGAGGCAAAGAAGTTGTTGAGTCTTCCTCCTTGTCCCTTATCAACTTCTTGCTGGTCTTGCTCATCAGGGGGACACGCTTCCCTGACCTACCTTTTCTGGCTAATGTCCCTGTGCAATCCCTGCTTCTTATTCTTTTTATCTGTGGCCAAGTTCAGCTCCATCCACACATTGGCCTTCCTGACCCCTCCCCGACACAGCCGGGCACTGTCCCTGTCACATTCCCAGGACACCTGTCCCTGCTGCCACCGCCTCTGCCCTTCCTCCTTGCCCTGAACTCTCACCAGCAGGGCTCAGCTCGGCCATGCTGGTCTCTCACCTTCCTGGCCTGATTCCTTACCCTGGGGTTTCCAGAGGGGTTGTTCTTCCTCCCAGAGCAGGACTGGCCACTTCTCCTTGAGAAACATCCCCAGTTTCTGTTGGCAGAATCCTGGAGTTTCTCCAAGTGCCCCTGGGCTGCAGCTCCATTTTGCCAGCTGTTCCTGGCTGTGTGCAGATGTCTCACCCTGACTGTGGGGAGCCACCGACACAAAGGCACAGCTTAAGAACATGTAGGAGACAACAGCTGATAAAAGGAGATCCTGGTTTTGTACTGGCCAATGTTGGCATCAGCAAAACAACCATCTTTGAAAAAGCAGCAGAGGGGACAAAGCCACCATATGCAGAGGCAGTGGGGAAAGAACAGAGTTTGTGCTGTGTGTAGAGGAATGTCTGAGGATGAGGAAAGAGAAGAACTTGGAATGGAAAAGGAGAAACCACAGCAGAAAATTTTAAGCTCAGAACTGAGGAGGCCTCCTTGGAGTGAGTCAAGAGCTGTAGCAGGAGAAAAGAGCAACAACTGATTCCTCCAACCTATAAGTATGCTTATAAGATGGTGATGGGGACCTGGATGCTATCCCTGCTGCCACCAAGGGAAGACCTGTGCTGGAAGAAAATACACAATGACTCATTCAGGAAGGGACCTCGGGAGATCTCCAGGAAAAATGAAGCCACTTTCAGTGGAGAGAGGAGAACCGAGTTTTAGGCTGTTTGTGTCCTGGGCTTTGAAGGGCAGAGCTGTGGGGGAACAAGTCATGCATGGGAGACTCATCAGCCCCACGCTTTGTGTCCCACAGAGCAGCCAGAGACGACACAGAGATGTCAGTAAAGGAAGGAAGATGGTCAGGTGAGAGCAAGGGGTGGTAGCAGGGCCGATGTCTACAGCCTGCAGAGGAAGAGGGGCAGGTGTGGGACACTGCAGGAGAGGCTGTGGTGGAGCTGAGGAAGGGATGAGGACAATCTGAAAGCCCCATCAGAGATGAGCCCTTTCTGCCCTTGGCTCTGGCTGTTGTCTCTGCCACTGATGCCTGTGATTGAGCACTTTCTCCTCCCAGCACCAGGGTCTCATGGCCTGCCTTTCCACAGCTGAGACCTTGGGTAGGGTTTGACCACAGTCTTATACTTGGCATCGCAAATCCCCACCTCCCAATTCCCCAGGAACACCCCTGAGTAAGGTGTGAGGGACAGGATCTGCCTCCCCAGCAGATGTGGGTCAGGCAGACGTGGACTACGGGAGAAAAGACCCTAAGCCTAATTTTATTACTCATGCTCAAAATATGTAAATGATTTCCAGGAACCCATTAGCATAAGACTGCCCTTTGTAAGAAACAGAATGAATCTGTATGTTCAGCCTGCACATAAACCGTGTACCCAGCTGGCATCGGGACGCACATTTGGAGGAGTGATCCCCTGTGCATCCGGCACCGTAACATAAGAAATGCCTGCTGAACAACTTCTGTTATTGAGTTTTTCACTGAATCAAAAGGGAGATGATGAGGTGAGAGCAGGGGGTGGTAACATGGTGGTTATCTACAGCCTGCAGAGGAAGAGGGGCAGGTGTGGGACACTGTAGGACAGCCTGTGATGGAGATGACAGAGAGATGAGGACAGTCTCAAAAGCCCCATCAGTGATGAGCTCTTTCTGCCCTTGGCTCTGGCTTTTGTCTCTGCCACTGCTGCCTCTGAGGAAGCACCTTCTCCTTCCAGCACCAGATTCTCAGGGCCTACCCAATCACAGCTGAGACCCTGGGTGGTGTTGGACCATAGTCCTATACTTGGCATCGCACATCCCCACCTCCCAGTGCGCCAGGAAGACCCCTGAGTAAGGATTGAACAAAAGGATCTGCCTTCCTAGGGGCTGGGGGTCAGACCTTGGCCTTTTGACTTCATGTCATCCATCCAGGTGTACTCAGAATCTGTTTCACCTTAGATAATCTTTGTTAATTTCTCATCTCTGCTTCCAGAGTTCTGATGTAACAAGCCCTGGAGAGTTTTCTCACAAATGGTCCTCAGTGGGACCATTAACACTGCAAGAAACTTTGGAGTTTGTACCTGCCTGTGACCTCTGGAGAGGTCTTCCTCCTCATCTTCCTCTTCATCTTCCTTTCAGTCCCTGAGGTTCAAGGTCTCAGAACAAACACCACCTGAGGGATCATTCAAATACTTTGTTCTGTTGCTGTGCTGCTGAGCTGGGCTGGGCTCCTGGGCTGGAGGGAGCTCCTGGCAAGCAGCAGCACTGCCCAGAGCCAGCTCTGCCCAGGAGCAGCTCCTCTGCCAAGCCAGAGAGGAGAGGAATGAGCAGAGCGAGAGAAGCAGCAGCCTGTGAAGGGAAGAAGATTGAGAAGTCCCTTGGAATGAAATCTTCATAGCCCTCTGTGAGGTAAGGTCCTGCATGAAGGGCAATGTCTCTGAATTTCAGTGGAAATTCTCCAAACCCTGGCACAACCCACAGCCAGCAGAGAGTATGAGGAGCTGGTGCAGAGCAGGGCTTCCCTGCTGCAGCATCAGAGGGCCAGGGCATGTGGGCTGCCTTGTGCTGGGCACGGCTGCAGGGTGTGAGTGTGTGTGTGCAGGCAGGGTGGGCAGGGCTGTCCTTGCCAGCAGGGTCCCTGCAGCCCAGGGGCTGTGTGCTGGCGCAGGGACTCTGCCGCCTGCCAGGCTCAGCTCTCAGCCTGCTGGTGAGCTCCCCACGGAGAAGCCGTGGGGAGAAGCTGTGGATGGAAGAAATCATCCTTGTCAGGACACAGCAGGGTCCTGCAGCTATCAAGAGGGTGCTGGGTTCATCGGAACTGCTCACAGCTCCAGGTCACCTCAGGGATTTTCTGAGGAGAATTTCAAGAACATCAATGCAGAATTTTCCTGTAAGTGAAGGCGTCTGTGATTTGTTTTTTTGTGCTCTTGCAGGGCTGGGTGGGCTACATGGGGATGAAATTTATTTCTCCTGTGTGGAGGAGGCTTTAACATATCAATGCTTCTTATGCCTTGTTTCAGATTTTTGTGAGCCACTGAGCACACAGGGATGTCCTTGGACAGGGTAGAGATGAGCACTCAAACAGTGGGATGGGCTCTGGGAACACTGACAGGGAGCAGAACTGGGCACAGAGAAGCAGCTCCTGGCAGGGACAGCTCCAGGCAGCAGAGACAGGGGCAGGGGCTCAGAGGGAGCTGTTCCCACAGATGATTTGGCAGGGGGTTCAGTCACCTCCATGCCATCGCTGCAGGAAACCCCTGGTCTTCTCTCCCTCCCAGCAGAGCCTCTGCCCTTACAGCCATGGAGAGTCAGTCACCTTCTCAGTGGCCTCAGCCCTGAGCAGGAGAAAGTCTCAAATACCGACCGTCTGTCCCTGTCCTGCCTCCATCGGCAGCAGCTCTCTGATATTGCTCCAGTTTCCACCTCCTGTGCCTGCTCCTCTTGGTCTTGTCATTGGACAGGATTGTGGGGTGGGATTCAGATGCATTCAGAGACCAACCCTGGGGCTCTTACCCTGCAGATGTGTCCATGGGAGTGAAGTGTCCAAATCACCTCCTAATGCCCAGTCTCCCAGTCATAAAAGGGAGAAAACTCTCCCTTCAGCACACCTCATCTTTAGGACATTGGCTTCTTCCCCTGCAGAGTCCTGCTGGGCTGCAGCTGCCCTCCACAAGGACACAGCTCTCCCGTCACATCTCTGTGTTCTCAAGGAGCCCCATGGAGAAGACTCCTCAGTGCTGAGGCCATGGGAATGCTGCTGGGTGGCTGTGCACAGGCAGGTGCAATGAAACCTCTGTGTCCGTAGCTGGGAGGGGAGAGCTGAGATCCTCCTCAGGTCCTGAGATACCAAATGTCCAACAGCAGCTCCATCACCCACTTCCTCCTCCTGCCATTCACAGACACATGGGAGCTGCAGCTCTTGAACTTCGGGCTCTTCCTGGGCATCTACC
>JANVCC010006891.1:0-20317 GCA_025345505.1 Todiramphus chloris collaris | reverse complement strand
TTTTTTTTTTTTTTTAATAGGAATACAGCCCTTTATACTTGTACACGTACATGTGTACAATTTCCAGAGTACAATAAAAGCAACATGAACAACTGAAATAGGTGAATAAAGAAAATTGAGGGCCATAACTCAACATTCACTGCAAGACTCGGGGAACAATCAGATTCAAAGTTGAAGATGCTGTTAATGCTGTCTGCAGTCTAACTTACAGATCCTCAAAATCTCAAGCTCTTTCTTACCCTATGCACTGTTTCACAGGTGTGCAAAGCCCTGGTCCACTTCCACACAGACCTGAAGAATTCTAGCACTCTACTAGATTCAACCAACCCTTGAAGAGTCTGTTCTTGAGGGACTGCACCTGTAGAAAGGACCCATGCTAGAGCAGAGGAGCAGTATAAGGAGGAAGAAGCATCAGTGTTATGAACTGACCATGATTCCCATTCCCCATCCCCCTGAACTGCTGGGGAGGAGCCTGAGAAGAAGGGAGGGGAAGGTGGGTTTAGTTTTGTCTTTGTTTCTCATCATTGTACTTATTTTTTAATTTGACAATAACAGCTTGGTGGGTATCTGACAGGCAACCAGACAAGGTCAAACCCACCACTCTTGGAGGCAGTAATACAGAGCAGGGAGAAGGACAGGAAGGTGGGGAGAGAGAGGACTCCCTGGTTCAGCCTTGAGAGCTACTGCTGTGCATAGAGAGAAGGCCCAAACCTGGAGAACGAGACCCAGATTGAGCCATGTGCCTTGCACGTGCATACAGCAGGACATCTAGGGTGAGATGAACTGGGTGAATGTTGCCTAATTCACAGAGGTCAGGAGGAGCTGCTCTATTGCCACAGCTACAGACAAGATGGAAGTCTTCACATACACAGTGGTAGAGCACACAGAAGAGGAAAGCAGGCTCCTTGAGAGTTGTGCAGCAACAGGACCTGAGATAGCAGACACAGACTGCAACGAGAAACACAAAAAATCTGGAAAGAAAAAAGTTTCACAAGCACTAGAAGAGGTAGCACACCCATCCAGCTTTGGGAAATCTGATCAAAGTTGTTCCAGCTTTCAGTGAAGCCTGGGACCTGATGACTTCCAGAGGTCCCTTCCAACCTGAAGTACTCCTGACAACACCAACGTTCTATGGTCTGTACTGGTAAGACACCCAAACCTATAAGGTAAATTAATGTTCTGATTGCAAAGTACAGAGTGCACACATTTCAATTAATTTAAAATGAAAAATGCACTGGGCCTGCTGGCAGCAGGCAGAGTTCATCTGTCTTAAAGAGGGAAAAGGGTTCTTGCTTATGAGTTGTCAGGGCTCGTTGAGAGGACTTTAAACTAGGCTCAGAGGGGGAAGGGGATGAAACCAGGCTCACTAGAGAGAAGTCTAAAGGCAGCATGCCAGTGTCGGGGGTGAAAACGATAGCCCCTCGAGTGCATGTACACCAATGCGCACAGTATGGGCAATAAATAGGGAGAGCTGTAAGCCATTGTGCAGCAGGATGGCTATGACATAGTCACCATCACAGAAATGTGGTGGGATGATTCTCATGACTGAAGCACTGCAATGGGTGGGTACAAACTCTTCTGAAGGGATAGGCAGGGAAGGAGATGTGATAGGATGGCTCTGTATGTTAGGGAGTGTTTTGATTGTATAGAGATTGATGATAGTGATGGCAAGGTTGAGTGCTTATGGGTAAGGATAAGAGGGAAGCCAAGTAAGGCAGATATTTTGTTGGGAATCTGTTACAGACCACCGAACCAGGATGATGAGGTTGATGAAGTGTTCTGTAGGTGGCTGGTAGAAGCATCAAAATTACCAGCTGTCATTCTTAGGGGGGACTTCAACTTGCCAGACGTATGCTGAAAATACAACACAGCACAGAGGAAACAGTCCAGAAGGTTCCTATAGTGTATGGAAGAGAACTTCTGACATGGATGTTAAGTAAGTCCACCAGGGCAGGTGCCTCGCTAGACCTGCTGTTTACAAGCAGAGGATTGGTGGGAGATGTTGTGGTCAGAGGCTCTCTTGGGTTTAGCAACCATGAAATGACAGATTTCACTATTCTTTGTGAAGTAAGAAGGGCCGGTCAGCAGAACCACTACCATGGACTTCCAGAGGGCTTACTTTGTCCTGTTCTGAACTCTGGTTGCAGAAGTCCTTTGGGAGGCAGTCCTGAAAGGAAAAGGGGTCCAGGAAGGCTGGACATTCATTAAGAAGAAAGTCTGAGTGACACAGAAGCAGGCAGTCCCTATGTGCTGTAAGACCGAGTGTCATGTGCCAGTCATAGAACAGAGTGAGGTTTGATTGTATTCTCAGGAACAGAATTAAGACTAAAAATGGTGTCAAGCACCAAGTGACTTTATTTGCCTGACAACAAGTTTGAAAATCTGAGAGAGAGAAAAAAAAAGGAAAGAAAGGAAGAAAAGGGTCAGTTGCAATAGCTGCCACCATGGATCTGTGACATTTCATCAGTCCGATTTTTTTCCAAGTCCGATGGGAGAACATTCCATCTGATGCTGGTTGTTCCTGCTCTTTTATCGGGTTGTCCTGTTGAATATTCATACTTAACTGTTTTGCTTAACCGCAGCCACCACCTGGTGGTGGCACACATGCCCATTACTGTCTCTGAGGGGTCTTAGTTGGTCTTCAGGGGTCTCCCAACCCGTTGGTCTTCCAAGCCCTGGGTCTAGGAGCATGCGTAGGGATGAGGTTGCAGTTTTCAGAGTTAATTCTGTATTTGAGCTCATAAAGAAACAGGAACTTCTAACTAGTGATCCAGTCATCGCCCAGTTTGCGGTTTGAAGTTCACCCACGCTGGTGCAGCAGTGTTGAGACATACAATACACAGTCTCTGTCACTGTCTCTGACAGACGAGCTGTTATGGCAGATGACCAGTCTGGCAGAACAGGGAGCTTTTTCTGGCACTTAGGCAAAAGAGGAGAGTTTACTACCTTTGGAAGAAAGGACAGGCAACTCAAGAAGAGTACAGGGATCTAGTTAGGTCATGCAGAGAGAACATCAAAAAGGTGAAAGTCCAGCTAGAACTCAATCTGGCCACTGTTGTAAAGGATAATAAAAAGGGTTTTTACACGTATGTTAATGACAAAAAGAAAGCCAAGGAAAACCTTCATCCGTTACTGGATGCAGAGGGGAACATCGCCACCAAGCATGAGGGAAAGGCTGAGGTACTGAATGCCTTCTTTGCCTCAGACTTCAATAGTCAGACCAGTTATCCTCAGGGTGAATACCCTGAGCTAGAAGACAGGGATGGAGGACAGAGTAAGCCCACCATAATCCAGGAGGGAACAGTTAATGACCTGGTACACCAACTGGACACTCACAAGTCTATGAGTCTGGATAGGTCTGAGAGGGATGAGCAAGCTAGCACAGGAGCTCACCAAGCCTCTCTCCATAATTTATCAGCAGTCCTGGTCATCAGGGGAGGTCCCATATGACTGGAGGCTTCCCAGTGTGACACCCATCTACAAGAAGGGCCGGAAGGATGATACAGGGAACTACAGGCCTGTCAGCCTGACCTTGGTGCCAGGGAAGATTATGGAGTGATTCCTCTTGGGTGTGCTTACTCAGCACATTGAGAACAACCAGAGGATCAGGCCCAGCCAGCATAGGTTCAGGAAAGGCAGGTCCTGCTTAATGAACCTGATCTCCTTCTATGACCAGGTGACTGACTATGAGGGAAAGGCTGTGAATGTTTTCTACCTGGACTTCAGTAAGGTTTTTGTCACTGTCTCCGACAGCATTCTGCTGGAGAAGTTGGCAGCTCATGGCATAGACAGGTATATACATCACTGGGATAAAAACTGTCTGGCAGGCCAGGCCCAGAGAGGTATGATGAACAGAGCAAAATCCAGTTGGCAGCTGGTCACTAGCGGTGTTCCCCAGCCCTCGGTTTTGGGGCCGATCTTGTTTAATATCTTTTTTGATGATCTGCACAAGGGGATTGAGTGCACCGTCAGCAAGTTTGCAGATGACACCAAATTGAGCAGGAGTGTCGATCTACTTAAAGGTAGGAAGGCATTGCACAGAGATCTGGATAGGTTGGATCAATGGCCTGAGGTCAATGGTATGAAGTTTAACAAGGCCAAGTGCCAAGTCCTGCACTTCAGTCACAACAACTGCAGGCAATGCTACAGGCTTGGGGAGGAGTGGCTGGAAAGGTGCCTGGTGGTGAAGGACCTGGAGGTACTGGTGAATGGCTGGCTGAACATGAGCCAGCAGTGTGCCCACAATAGCATCCTGGCCTGTATCAAAAACAAGTGTATTTAGTAGGAGTAGAGAAGTGATTGTGCCCCTGTAATTGGCACCGGTGAGGCTGCAGCTTGAGCACTGTGTTCAGTTTTAGGCACCACAATATAAAAAAGACATTGAGGTGCTAGAGTGAGTTCAGATAAGGGCAACAAAGTTGCTAAAGGGTTCAGAGAGAATGCCTTTTGAGGAGTGCCTGAGGGACCTGGGGGTGTTTAGTCTGTAGAAGTGGAGGCTGAGAGGAGACCTTATTGGTCTCTACAGCTACCTGATAGGGTGTTGTAGTAAGGTGGGTGTTGGTCTCTTCTCCCAGGTGACCAGTGATAAAACAAGAGAAAATGGACTTAAGTTGCACCAAGGGAGGTTTAGATTGGGTATCAGGAAAAGTTTTCCACTGAGAGGGTGGTTATGCATTGGGACAGGCTGCCCAGGGAGATGGTGGAATCACCATCCCTGGAGGTGTTCAAAAAATGTGTAGATGGGGTGCTTCAGGATGTGGTTTAGTGTTCCTGATAATATTTAGTAGACAGTTGGACTTGATAATCTTGAAGGTTGTTTACAATCTTAATGGTTGCTTTATTTAGGTTTTGACATAGCTCACTTTACATTACTAGTTCTGCTGAGTTTCTTATGACCTGTGAAAATTTTCCTTTGTCTAAGAAGAGCAGTCATTATCAAAACCATTTTCTGGCTTTTGGTTTGGGATCTTTTTTTGTTGTTTGTTTTAAACAACACATTGAAATACTCTGTGGATATATTTTAGATACTACAAGAATACAGAATAGATTTATGAAATTACAACTTCCAAACGGTCTTCTGAGAAACTGAAAAGTTACTTACTAGCAATATTTTAATCTTATCTGACTTAAAAGTACATCCACATTCAAAGGTTTTACATTTATCTCAGTCATTTTTTAACATACACAAATCACACCAGGTGTTTGTGTTCTTGAGGGGAAAAATGTAGTTAAAACTGAAGGCAGGACACAGGTTATATGGTGGAATTCTACTAATCTTTAAACAAGCAACAATAGTGAATGGGTATAGTATGGGCATACTGTGAAATTCATAACCTTGTAGACAGTGTTTATCTCTGGGAACAGGACAACAGAACATCTTGAGGCACCCAAGCATGCTGAGCAGACAAAAACTGGTTTTGTAGCAAGAATAAGGATTTTAGGCTTTAGGTCACTAGAAGAACACAATGATGGAAAAGATGAAGTAAATGACCACCAGAGGTCACAAAAGACCACCGAGGGGAGAAAAGACCCTAACCCTAATTTTATTATTCATGCTCGGACTATGTAAATAAATTCCAGGAAGCCATTAGCATAAGACTGCCCTTTCTAAGAAATATAATAAATATTTATGTTTAGCCTGCATATAAACTATGTACCCAGCTTGCTTCGGTACACCATTTGGAGGAGTTATCCCCTGTGCATACGGCGCCACAAAATAAAGAATGCCAGCTTAATAACTTCGGTTATTGAGTTTATCACTGCATCAAAACAGATTTCCAATTTTAAAAAGTGTTCTGTGGAAAGTGTGCTCTTTGGAGAAATCAAACCAAGGGCATATGTTCACAAATCTCTTTGGAAGTCTTGGCATCAATGGTTGCTTCACTGGACACTATGGGAAAGAAATCTTGGAGGAAGGCAATTACTGTACTTGTAAAAAAACTTTTTTATTATTCTTTATAGAATCACAGAATCATTTAGGTTGGAAAAGACCCTTGGGATCATTGTGTACAATCATTAGCCCTACTCTACAAGTTCACCCCTAGACCATATCCCTCAACACCACATCTAAGTGATGCTGAAACACATACAGGGATGGTGACTCAACCACCTCCCTGGGCAGCCCATTCCAATATCTCACCACTCTTTCCATGAAGATTTTTTTCCTACTGTCTAGTCTAAACCTACCTTGTTTCAGCTTTAGTCCATTCCCTCTAGTTCTGTCACTAATTACCTGAGAGAAGAGACCAGCACCAGCTTCTCTACAATGTCCTTTCAGGTAGTTGTAGAGAGTGATAAGGTCTCCCTTCAGCCTCCTCTTCCCCAAACTAAACAGGCCCAGCTCCTTCAAATGGTCCTCATATGATCTCTTCTCCAGTCCCTTGACCAGCTTCGTTGCCCTCCTCTGCACCCGCTCCAGCACCTTGGTATCTGTCTGGTACTGAGGTGCCCAAAACTGGACACAGTACTTAAGGTGAGGCCTCACTAGTGCTGAGTACAGGGGGACAATCACACCTCTACTTCTGCTGGTCACACTGTTTCTAATACAGGCCAGGATGCCATTGGCCTTCTTTGCCACCTGGGCACACTGCTGGCTCATGTTTATTCGCTTGTCAATTAGAACCCCCAGATCCCTCTCCGCCAGACAGCTCTCCAGCCACACTTCCCAAAGCCTGTAATGTTGCATGGGGTTGTTGCGGCCCAAGTACAGGACCTGGCACTTGGCCTTGTTGAAACTCATACCATTAACAGTGACCCAGTCCATCTAAGTCTCTCTGGAGAGCCTCCCTGTCCTCATGCAGATCGACACACCTGCCTAACTTGGTGTCATCTGGGAATTTACTGATGGTAGACTCTATGTCCTCATCAAGACCGTCAATAAAGATGTTAAATAGAAATGGCCCCAGCACTGAGCCCTGAGGAAGGCCACTTGTGACCTGCCAACAGCTGGATTTAATACCATTGGCCACTACTCTCTGGGCCCGTCCGTCTAGCCAGTGATTGATCCAGCAGATCATATTCTCATCCAGGCCATGAGCAGCCAGTTTTTCCATTAGGAATCTATGGGGAACAGTGTCAAAAGCCTTCCGGAAGTCCAGGTAGACCACATCCACAGCCTTTCCCTCGTCCAGTAGTTGAGTCATCTTGTCATAGAAGGAGATCAGGTTTGTCAGGCAAGATCTGCCTTTCCTAAACCAATGCTGACTGGGCCTGATCCGCTGGTTGCCCTCTGTATGGCTTGTAAGAGCACTCAAGATGATCTGCTCCATGACCTTCCCTGGTACCGAGGTCAGACTGACAGGTCTATAGTTACTTGGATCCTCCTTTCTGCCTTTCTTTTAGATGGGCATCACATTTGCTACCCTCCAGTCCATTGGGACCTCCCGAGTTAGCCAGGACTTCAGATAAATAATGGAAAGTGGCTCGGCGAGCACATCTGCCAGCTCTTTCAGCACCCTTGGGTGTAACCCATCCAGTCCCATAGATTTATGTGCATCCAAGTGGCATAGAAGGTCCCTGACCACCACCTCTTTAATAATGATAACCTCATTCTGCTTTCCCTCCCCGTCTCCCAGCTTATGAGGCTGGATGTCCAGGGGATAGCTTGTTCCACTACTGAAGACTGAGGCAAAGTAGGCATTAAGCACCTCAACCTTCTCCTCATCCTTTGTTATTAAGTTTCCCTCTGCATCCAATAAATGATGGAGATTTTCCCTAATTATCCTTTTGTTGTTAATGAATTTATAGAAACATTTTTTATTATCCTTAACAGCTGTAGCTAGGTCATTCTGCCCATTCTTCCAAACCAGATAAATTCTTCTCTTTTGTCCAAGTCCCAGAAAAAGCTTCCTATTCAGCCAGGATGGTTGTTTACAACAACAGCTTGTCTTACAGCACGTAGGGACAGCCTACTCCTATGCCTCCAAGATTTTCTATAAAATTGCATAGAACTTAATATTCTTGCATGAAAACAATTTATTAGGTGCAACACAGAAGTTTAATTACAATGTTTTCCATGTTGTATCAGAAAAGTCCAGAATACCTTCCCTACTGTACATGCCAATACTTGTAATTTTTGAAATGGATGCCTGGCACAATGACACATTTCTAGTATTGTATCTTAACCAGTCCTGAGCTGTACTTTCTGACAGGTTCTTTGTGTTGCTCAGGTATTCATGCTTTACTGGAAGCTGCCATTAAAATAAAACAGTCCTGTTGGTATTGTAGGCACTCTCATTTTTAGGCATTTATCAGTTTAAGCATTTCTGAGACTACTTTGTAACAGTCAAACACCACACCCAAACACCAACACCCACACTTTCTCATTAAGGAGAGATTAACTGCACCATGCCTGTTTTGCCATTTTCAGAGTGCCCCTCCTTTAGGCTGCAGATCCAAAGAGACAAGTTTCACAAGCACTGCAGCCATTTTATGATTGGAAACTTATACCAACATGGTATGAAGAAGTAACAATTCCTCCCTTCAGAAGCTGTATGATTAAAGATACTTGGACAAGCTGGATTTTCACCTTCTCATGTGAAACAGACTGCGGTGATTAAAGCTTTAAGGAACAAAAGGTCTGACAGACATTTCATCTACAATTTTAAAATAACTCCCCATGAAAAAAAATCACACTTAAGGCAGTCACTTGGTGTGTCATTGGTTTTATTTATCAGCTACAGTTTTGTGTGAAATTCAAAACAAGGTTCACGTGACAGGGAGCAAAGTCCATCATTAAAGATAGAAATCCCATTTTGCAGTAAATGTCCAGACAATTCACAGGAGTTGAAACCATCACCCACTTCACCAGAGTTCTGACAGAACTTGCAAGCTTCCTCCACTCACTTTCCTAACAAACATAAACAGGCTACTATACACTAATCAGAGACATCTTTTGATAGTCTCCATGGCTATTGAGGGGGACATGACAGTCGTTAAGGAGAAAAAACGTGATTCACAGCTTGTCCCTGAAGGAAGCACAGTTCAATGCTACGAGATGACACAGGACCAACTGTTCTTTTGACCGTGGTCCTTCTCTCCAGGACAACTGCGGCTTTGATGCATTCCTTGACTAAAACACTGTCCTCTTCCAAGCAGCAGCCTTCCCGCTGAACCTGCTTCTCCTTGATCACGGTCAATGCTTCCTGATCGTACACCTGGGAAGGGGATTCAAAAACCCAACCGGCCCCTCCTCCCCCCTGTGGGAAGAGTCTGTCACGAATGAAGGGGTGGGGGTCAGCCCCGCGCGTTTCTGAAGGAGGGGCAAGAGGAGGGAGGACTCAGGCGGCCTCTGCAGCGCCTCAGGTGCGGCGCTGCCTGTGGAGCGCCGAGGGCGGGCCCAGCAGCAGGCCTGCAGCACCGCCCCCTTCCGGCAGGCCTCCCGCGGGGCTGGCTACACGGGCGGCACCAGGCTTCTCTTCTCCAGCGGCTGCTCGCGGGGGGACGGCGGCTGCTCGTCCTCGTCCAGCAGCTCGTCCAGCTCCGAGGCCTCCGGCCCACCGGCAGCCCGGCAGCGCCGCAGGTGCTGCAAGGCCCTGCGGTGCTTCTCTTGAAGCCGGCCCAGCTGGGCCCGCAAAGCCTCCGCCTCCTCGTCCGGGTCCGAGGCAGCGGGCTTGTCGGGGCCACCGGGGCCAGGACCCAGCAGGGCCTGGCGGAAGAGGCTGCGGTTCTCGCGGCGCAGGCGGCGGTTCTCCAGCCGCAGCCGCGCGTTCTCGTGGCGTAGCCGCGCGTTGTGCCACTCCCGCTCCTCCCGCTGCCGCAGCGCCTCGCTGTGGCTGGCCGCCAGGTCCGCGTACCGCTCCGCCAGCTGCTGCAGGGAGCCCCGCGACTGGCCCCGCCAGTCTTCTTGGCCGCCGCCCGGCTCGGCGAATCCCTCCGCCCCGCCGCGGCGGCCGCTACCGGCGGCAGCGAGCCCCGCCCGGCCTCTCCGCGCCGAGCCGGTGCAGCCCCAGCGCCCGTCCACAACGCGCATGCGCCTCATCCGTGCCGTGCCCGCAGCCCGCCTGCGCGCCCCGCCGCTGCAGGAGGGAGGTGAGCGGCGCCCGCCCCTCCTTATGCACAGAGCAGGGCGGAGCTTCGGAGCCGGAGCGGAGTCGGGGGTCGGGATGGAACGGCCGGGGTCGGCGTCGGCGTCGGCGTCGGCGTGGCCCGGCCCTCGTGTGGGGGCATAGGCTGTCTTGGGCCCTCTCAGAATACCCTAGCCCATCCAGTTGCTTGTCTGACAAGGTGGAGTTTCACTGTCTGGCACAGTTTGCAGTGCTGCAGCACTCATGTGGGCCTCGTTTGCAAGTGCTGGCTACAGCACAGAAGAAAGTTCAGGTTAGCTCAGAAGTACTTCTAAAATGAAGACCTGGCCATATAAATGTTAATCAGTCCAGTCTAGCATTGCTACGTTGTTGGGATTTAAGGAGTGAAGAAATGCAGGCTATAAGAACACCCGGTTAGTGAATGGTTCTGACGGCTCACAGATGATTCCGTTTAAAGGAGACCACGTGGTATAAACTTGCCTAAAAATGATGCACAAGAGAAATAGGATGCGAGGGCTCTGTGTTGGTGGTATTTCACCATGGGTGGTGAAATCCATTAATATTCTGAAATTCTCATCAATTCTCTTTGGCTATCGTCTTTCACATAACCTGCGCAGTTAAGTAGTCCTGTCTGGATTACCATGAGTCTGCAGTACATACCACTGTGGACCTCCCTGTATTTTTTGCACTTCAGTTCTAAACTGTTTGTGATAGAGGTCATGCTTTGCTTTATTATCCAATGTTCTAATTACCAGCTGAAACTTTTGAGTAAGGATCAGGTATTTGAAGTTCAACATACAAAGCATAGCAGTCATTGTAATTTAGAGCTGAAAAAGCTCTCAAAATAATGATTACAAGTTTACTTAAAAAGTTTGTAAAATAATCAGCAAATCACTGCAGAACAAAAGTAATCTTAGTATTGCTGTGACCGATGATGAGCAAATATGAATTTAGGGTAAGTATTTCCTGTACTATGCTACCTTCCAAGGAGAGATCGATGAGGGTATTATAGTAATTCCATATAATATGGAATGCATTTGCTGGTGTTGAGCTTTATAGATTCTTCTCCACCCACTTCTCCAGCCTGTCCAGGTCTCACTGGATGGCAGCACAGCCTTCTGGTGCATCAGCCACTCCTCCCCAGTTTTGCATCATCAGCAAATGTGCTGAGTGTACACTTTGTCCCTGCATGTAGGTCATCGAGTATGTTGAACAAGACTGGACCCAGTACTGACTCCTGGGGAACACCACTAGCTACAGGCCTCCAGATAGACTCTGTGGCTTTCACTTCAAAAACATGAGTTCAGTGTCCCAAGTTGTAAAGGGAATGGTGGGCACCAACAGTATTTATACTCCTTGAGAGGTGCTTTTCTAAAGTCTTTTTCCTGGGCAGGTTGGATAGGGTGCAAAATCAATGGCTGCTGTTGGTCCACAAGCATTGACTCTTTGTCTGCTCATGTACAGAGACCTGATGCCATTGAAAAAAAACAGGGACTTCATTAATAGGAATGGAGATAATGTTTATCCACACTATATTGTTGCTGTTTAAAATACTGTGTCCTTCACAGGCATTCTGTGAGTAGAAAACCACTGAAGACTGAGTAACTACTCACAACTTCTCTGTTTATTTCCCTCTTTGCAGTTCCCCCTTCACATGGTCTAGTGTGATCCTGTCTCACAACCAGGGTTTGTCTGTACTGATTTATCATATTTCCCCAATCACTATGTGCTGTCGTTACCTTTAACTCAAGAATATTAAATTGGTATTTAAACATTGTCCATGGAATTTAAAATTCAGTAAATTCCTTTCTGATAGGTTTTTTTTTTTTTTTTTTAATAGGAATACAGCCCTTTATACTTGTACACGTACATGTGTACAATTTCCAGAGTACAATAAAAGCAACATGAACAACTGAAATAGGTGAATAAAGAAAATTGAGGGCCATAACTCAACATTCACTGCAAGACTCGGGGAACAATCAGATTCAAAGTTGAAGATGCTGTTAATGCTGTCTGCAGTCTAACTTACAGATCCTCAAAATCTCAAGCTCTTTCTTACCCTATGCACTGTTTCACAGGTGTGCAAAGCCCTGGTCCACTTCCACACAGACCTGAAGAATTCTAGCACTCTACTAGATTCAACCAACCCTTGAAGAGTCTGTTCTTGAGGGACTGCACCTGTAGAAAGGACCCATGCTAGAGCAGAGGAGCAGTATAAGGAGGAAGAAGCATCAGTGTTATGAACTGACCATGATTCCCATTCCCCATCCCCCTGAACTGCTGGGGAGGAGCCTGAGAAGAAGGGAGGGGAAGGTGGGTTTAGTTTTGTCTTTGTTTCTCATCATTGTACTTATTTTTTAATTTGACAATAACAGCTTGGTGGGTATCTGACAGGCAACCAGACAAGGTCAAACCCACCACTCTTGGAGGCAGTAATACAGAGCAGGGAGAAGGACAGGAAGGTGGGGAGAGAGAGGACTCCCTGGTTCAGCCTTGAGAGCTACTGCTGTGCATAGAGAGAAGGCCCAAACCTGGAGAACGAGACCCAGATTGAGCCATGTGCCTTGCACGTGCATACAGCAGGACATCTAGGGTGAGATGAACTGGGTGAATGTTGCCTAATTCACAGAGGTCAGGAGGAGCTGCTCTATTGCCACAGCTACAGACAAGATGGAAGTCTTCACATACACAGTGGTAGAGCACACAGAAGAGGAAAGCAGGCTCCTTGAGAGTTGTGCAGCAACAGGACCTGAGATAGCAGACACAGACTGCAACGAGAAACACAAAAAATCTGGAAAGAAAAAAGTTTCACAAGCACTAGAAGAGGTAGCACACCCATCCAGCTTTGGGAAATCTGATCAAAGTTGTTCCAGCTTTCAGTGAAGCCTGGGACCTGATGACTTCCAGAGGTCCCTTCCAACCTGAAGTACTCCTGACAACACCAACGTTCTATGGTCTGTACTGGTAAGACACCCAAACCTATAAGGTAAATTAATGTTCTGATTGCAAAGTACAGAGTGCACACATTTCAATTAATTTAAAATGAAAAATGCACTGGGCCTGCTGGCAGCAGGCAGAGTTCATCTGTCTTAAAGAGGGAAAAGGGTTCTTGCTTATGAGTTGTCAGGGCTCGTTGAGAGGACTTTAAACTAGGCTCAGAGGGGGAAGGGGATGAAACCAGGCTCACTAGAGAGAAGTCTAAAGGCAGCATGCCAGTGTCGGGGGTGAAAACGATAGCCCCTCGAGTGCATGTACACCAATGCGCACAGTATGGGCAATAAATAGGGAGAGCTGTAAGCCATTGTGCAGCAGGATGGCTATGACATAGTCACCATCACAGAAATGTGGTGGGATGATTCTCATGACTGAAGCACTGCAATGGGTGGGTACAAACTCTTCTGAAGGGATAGGCAGGGAAGGAGATGTGATAGGATGGCTCTGTATGTTAGGGAGTGTTTTGATTGTATAGAGATTGATGATAGTGATGGCAAGGTTGAGTGCTTATGGGTAAGGATAAGAGGGAAGCCAAGTAAGGCAGATATTTTGTTGGGAATCTGTTACAGACCACCGAACCAGGATGATGAGGTTGATGAAGTGTTCTGTAGGTGGCTGGTAGAAGCATCAAAATTACCAGCTGTCATTCTTAGGGGGGACTTCAACTTGCCAGACGTATGCTGAAAATACAACACAGCACAGAGGAAACAGTCCAGAAGGTTCCTATAGTGTATGGAAGAGAACTTCTGACATGGATGTTAAGTAAGTCCACCAGGGCAGGTGCCTCGCTAGACCTGCTGTTTACAAGCAGAGGATTGGTGGGAGATGTTGTGGTCAGAGGCTCTCTTGGGTTTAGCAACCATGAAATGACAGATTTCACTATTCTTTGTGAAGTAAGAAGGGCCGGTCAGCAGAACCACTACCATGGACTTCCAGAGGGCTTACTTTGTCCTGTTCTGAACTCTGGTTGCAGAAGTCCTTTGGGAGGCAGTCCTGAAAGGAAAAGGGGTCCAGGAAGGCTGGACATTCATTAAGAAGAAAGTCTGAGTGACACAGAAGCAGGCAGTCCCTATGTGCTGTAAGACCGAGTGTCATGTGCCAGTCATAGAACAGAGTGAGGTTTGATTGTATTCTCAGGAACAGAATTAAGACTAAAAATGGTGTCAAGCACCAAGTGACTTTATTTGCCTGACAACAAGTTTGAAAATCTGAGAGAGAGAAAAAAAAAGGAAAGAAAGGAAGAAAAGGGTCAGTTGCAATAGCTGCCACCATGGATCTGTGACATTTCATCAGTCCGATTTTTTTCCAAGTCCGATGGGAGAACATTCCATCTGATGCTGGTTGTTCCTGCTCTTTTATCGGGTTGTCCTGTTGAATATTCATACTTAACTGTTTTGCTTAACCGCAGCCACCACCTGGTGGTGGCACACATGCCCATTACTGTCTCTGAGGGGTCTTAGTTGGTCTTCAGGGGTCTCCCAACCCGTTGGTCTTCCAAGCCCTGGGTCTAGGAGCATGCGTAGGGATGAGGTTGCAGTTTTCAGAGTTAATTCTGTATTTGAGCTCATAAAGAAACAGGAACTTCTAACTAGTGATCCAGTCATCGCCCAGTTTGCGGTTTGAAGTTCACCCACGCTGGTGCAGCAGTGTTGAGACATACAATACACAGTCTCTGTCACTGTCTCTGACAGACGAGCTGTTATGGCAGATGACCAGTCTGGCAGAACAGGGAGCTTTTTCTGGCACTTAGGCAAAAGAGGAGAGTTTACTACCTTTGGAAGAAAGGACAGGCAACTCAAGAAGAGTACAGGGATCTAGTTAGGTCATGCAGAGAGAACATCAAAAAGGTGAAAGTCCAGCTAGAACTCAATCTGGCCACTGTTGTAAAGGATAATAAAAAGGGTTTTTACACGTATGTTAATGACAAAAAGAAAGCCAAGGAAAACCTTCATCCGTTACTGGATGCAGAGGGGAACATCGCCACCAAGCATGAGGGAAAGGCTGAGGTACTGAATGCCTTCTTTGCCTCAGACTTCAATAGTCAGACCAGTTATCCTCAGGGTGAATACCCTGAGCTAGAAGACAGGGATGGAGGACAGAGTAAGCCCACCATAATCCAGGAGGGAACAGTTAATGACCTGGTACACCAACTGGACACTCACAAGTCTATGAGTCTGGATAGGTCTGAGAGGGATGAGCAAGCTAGCACAGGAGCTCACCAAGCCTCTCTCCATAATTTATCAGCAGTCCTGGTCATCAGGGGAGGTCCCATATGACTGGAGGCTTCCCAGTGTGACACCCATCTACAAGAAGGGCCGGAAGGATGATACAGGGAACTACAGGCCTGTCAGCCTGACCTTGGTGCCAGGGAAGATTATGGAGTGATTCCTCTTGGGTGTGCTTACTCAGCACATTGAGAACAACCAGAGGATCAGGCCCAGCCAGCATAGGTTCAGGAAAGGCAGGTCCTGCTTAATGAACCTGATCTCCTTCTATGACCAGGTGACTGACTATGAGGGAAAGGCTGTGAATGTTTTCTACCTGGACTTCAGTAAGGTTTTTGTCACTGTCTCCGACAGCATTCTGCTGGAGAAGTTGGCAGCTCATGGCATAGACAGGTATATACATCACTGGGATAAAAACTGTCTGGCAGGCCAGGCCCAGAGAGGTATGATGAACAGAGCAAAATCCAGTTGGCAGCTGGTCACTAGCGGTGTTCCCCAGCCCTCGGTTTTGGGGCCGATCTTGTTTAATATCTTTTTTGATGATCTGCACAAGGGGATTGAGTGCACCGTCAGCAAGTTTGCAGATGACACCAAATTGAGCAGGAGTGTCGATCTACTTAAAGGTAGGAAGGCATTGCACAGAGATCTGGATAGGTTGGATCAATGGCCTGAGGTCAATGGTATGAAGTTTAACAAGGCCAAGTGCCAAGTCCTGCACTTCAGTCACAACAACTGCAGGCAATGCTACAGGCTTGGGGAGGAGTGGCTGGAAAGGTGCCTGGTGGTGAAGGACCTGGAGGTACTGGTGAATGGCTGGCTGAACATGAGCCAGCAGTGTGCCCACAATAGCATCCTGGCCTGTATCAAAAACAAGTGTATTTAGTAGGAGTAGAGAAGTGATTGTGCCCCTGTAATTGGCACCGGTGAGGCTGCAGCTTGAGCACTGTGTTCAGTTTTAGGCACCACAATATAAAAAAGACATTGAGGTGCTAGAGTGAGTTCAGATAAGGGCAACAAAGTTGCTAAAGGGTTCAGAGAGAATGCCTTTTGAGGAGTGCCTGAGGGACCTGGGGGTGTTTAGTCTGTAGAAGTGGAGGCTGAGAGGAGACCTTATTGGTCTCTACAGCTACCTGATAGGGTGTTGTAGTAAGGTGGGTGTTGGTCTCTTCTCCCAGGTGACCAGTGATAAAACAAGAGAAAATGGACTTAAGTTGCACCAAGGGAGGTTTAGATTGGGTATCAGGAAAAGTTTTCCACTGAGAGGGTGGTTATGCATTGGGACAGGCTGCCCAGGGAGATGGTGGAATCACCATCCCTGGAGGTGTTCAAAAAATGTGTAGATGGGGTGCTTCAGGATGTGGTTTAGTGTTCCTGATAATATTTAGTAGACAGTTGGACTTGATAATCTTGAAGGTTGTTTACAATCTTAATGGTTGCTTTATTTAGGTTTTGACATAGCTCACTTTACATTACTAGTTCTGCTGAGTTTCTTATGACCTGTGAAAATTTTCCTTTGTCTAAGAAGAGCAGTCATTATCAAAACCATTTTCTGGCTTTTGGTTTGGGATCTTTTTTTGTTGTTTGTTTTAAACAACACATTGAAATACTCTGTGGATATATTTTAGATACTACAAGAATACAGAATAGATTTATGAAATTACAACTTCCAAACGGTCTTCTGAGAAACTGAAAAGTTACTTACTAGCAATATTTTAATCTTATCTGACTTAAAAGTACATCCACATTCAAAGGTTTTACATTTATCTCAGTCATTTTTTAACATACACAAATCACACCAGGTGTTTGTGTTCTTGAGGGGAAAAATGTAGTTAAAACTGAAGGCAGGACACAGGTTATATGGTGGAATTCTACTAATCTTTAAACAAGCAACAATAGTGAATGGGTATAGTATGGGCATACTGTGAAATTCATAACCTTGTAGACAGTGTTTATCTCTGGGAACAGGACAACAGAACATCTTGAGGCACCCAAGCATGCTGAGCAGACAAAAACTGGTTTTGTAGCAAGAATAAGGATTTTAGGCTTTAGGTCACTAGAAGAACACAATGATGGAAAAGATGAAGTAAATGACCACCAGAGGTCACAAAAGACCACCGAGGGGAGAAAAGACCCTAACCCTAATTTTATTATTCATGCTCGGACTATGTAAATAAATTCCAGGAAGCCATTAGCATAAGACTGCCCTTTCTAAGAAATATAATAAATATTTATGTTTAGCCTGCATATAAACTATGTACCCAGCTTGCTTCGGTACACCATTTGGAGGAGTTATCCCCTGTGCATACGGCGCCACAAAATAAAGAATGCCAGCTTAATAACTTCGGTTATTGAGTTTATCACTGCATCAAAACAGATTTCCAATTTTAAAAAGTGTTCTGTGGAAAGTGTGCTCTTTGGAGAAATCAAACCAAGGGCATATGTTCACAAATCTCTTTGGAAGTCTTGGCATCAATGGTTGCTTCACTGGACACTATGGGAAAGAAATCTTGGAGGAAGGCAATTACTGTACTTGTAAAAAAACTTTTTTATTATTCTTTATAGAATCACAGAATCATTTAGGTTGGAAAAGACCCTTGGGATCATTGTGTACAATCATTAGCCCTACTCTACAAGTTCACCCCTAGACCATATCCCTCAACACCACATCTAAGTGATGCTGAAACACATACAGGGATGGTGACTCAACCACCTCCCTGGGCAGCCCATTCCAATATCTCACCACTCTTTCCATGAAGATTTTTTTCCTACTGTCTAGTCTAAACCTACCTTGTTTCAGCTTTAGTCCATTCCCTCTAGTTCTGTCACTAATTACCTGAGAGAAGAGACCAGCACCAGCTTCTCTACAATGTCCTTTCAGGTAGTTGTAGAGAGTGATAAGGTCTCCCTTCAGCCTCCTCTTCCCCAAACTAAACAGGCCCAGCTCCTTCAAATGGTCCTCATATGATCTCTTCTCCAGTCCCTTGACCAGCTTCGTTGCCCTCCTCTGCACCCGCTCCAGCACCTTGGTATCTGTCTGGTACTGAGGTGCCCAAAACTGGACACAGTACTTAAGGTGAGGCCTCACTAGTGCTGAGTACAGGGGGACAATCACACCTCTACTTCTGCTGGTCACACTGTTTCTAATACAGGCCAGGATGCCATTGGCCTTCTTTGCCACCTGGGCACACTGCTGGCTCATGTTTATTCGCTTGTCAATTAGAACCCCCAGATCCCTCTCCGCCAGACAGCTCTCCAGCCACACTTCCCAAAGCCTGTAATGTTGCATGGGGTTGTTGCGGCCCAAGTACAGGACCTGGCACTTGGCCTTGTTGAAACTCATACCATTAACAGTGACCCAGTCCATCTAAGTCTCTCTGGAGAGCCTCCCTGTCCTCATGCAGATCGACACACCTGCCTAACTTGGTGTCATCTGGGAATTTACTGATGGTAGACTCTATGTCCTCATCAAGACCGTCAATAAAGATGTTAAATAGAAATGGCCCCAGCACTGAGCCCTGAGGAAGGCCACTTGTGACCTGCCAACAGCTGGATTTAATACCATTGGCCACTACTCTCTGGGCCCGTCCGTCTAGCCAGTGATTGATCCAGCAGATCATATTCTCATCCAGGCCATGAGCAGCCAGTTTTTCCATTAGGAATCTATGGGGAACAGTGTCAAAAGCCTTCCGGAAGTCCAGGTAGACCACATCCACAGCCTTTCCCTCGTCCAGTAGTTGAGTCATCTTGTCATAGAAGGAGATCAGGTTTGTCAGGCAAGATCTGCCTTTCCTAAACCAATGCTGACTGGGCCTGATCCGCTGGTTGCCCTCTGTATGGCTTGTAAGAGCACTCAAGATGATCTGCTCCATGACCTTCCCTGGTACCGAGGTCAGACTGACAGGTCTATAGTTACTTGGATCCTCCTTTCTGCCTTTCTTTTAGATGGGCATCACATTTGCTACCCTCCAGTCCATTGGGACCTCCCGAGTTAGCCAGGACTTCAGATAAATAATGGAAAGTGGCTCGGCGAGCACATCTGCCAGCTCTTTCAGCACCCTTGGGTGTAACCCATCCAGTCCCATAGATTTATGTGCATCCAAGTGGCATAGAAGGTCCCTGACCACCACCTCTTTAATAATGATAACCTCATTCTGCTTTCCCTCCCCGTCTCCCAGCTTATGAGGCTGGATGTCCAGGGGATAGCTTGTTCCACTACTGAAGACTGAGGCAAAGTAGGCATTAAGCACCTCAACCTTCTCCTCATCCTTTGTTATTAAGTTTCCCTCTGCATCCAATAAATGATGGAGATTTTCCCTAATTATCCTTTTGTTGTTAATGAATTTATAGAAACATTTTTTATTATCCTTAACAGCTGTAGCTAGGTCATTCTGCCCATTCTTCCAAACCAGATAAATTCTTCTCTTTTGTCCAAGTCCCAGAAAAAGCTTCCTATTCAGCCAGGATGGTTGTTTACAACAACAGCTTGTCTTACAGCACGTAGGGACAGCCTACTCCTATGCCTCCAAGATTTTCTATAAAATTGCATAGAACTTAATATTCTTGCATGAAAACAATTTATTAGGTGCAACACAGAAGTTTAATTACAATGTTTTCCATGTTGTATCAGAAAAGTCCAGAATACCTTCCCTACTGTACATGCCAATACTTGTAATTTTTGAAATGGATGCCTGGCACAATGACACATTTCTAGTATTGTATCTTAACCAGTCCTGAGCTGTACTTTCTGACAGGTTCTTTGTGTTGCTCAGGTATTCATGCTTTACTGGAAGCTGCCATTAAAATAAAACAGTCCTGTTGGTATTGTAGGCACTCTCATTTTTAGGCATTTATCAGTTTAAGCATTTCTGAGACTACTTTGTAACAGTCAAACACCACACCCAAACACCAACACCCACACTTTCTCATTAAGGAGAGATTAACTGCACCATGCCTGTTTTGCCATTTTCAGAGTGCCCCTCCTTTAGGCTGCAGATCCAAAGAGACAAGTTTCACAAGCACTGCAGCCATTTTATGATTGGAAACTTATACCAACATGGTATGAAGAAGTAACAA
>JANVCC010006877.1:0-12386 GCA_025345505.1 Todiramphus chloris collaris | reverse complement strand
GCATGAGGGCTGGATGGGGAAAAGCAGCCCAGCCAGACCCACTACACTGACTAACAGACCAATCTGGGAATCGCAGTGGCCCCTACCAAATGAGAAATTAGTCGCCCTTCGTCAGCTGGTTCAGGAACAGTTACAATAGGGACATATTGAGCCTTCTACTAGTCCCTGGAACACTCCTGTTTTTGTAATTAAGAAGAAATCAGGGAAATGGAGACTCTTGCAAGATCTCCGAAAAGTTAACGCAGTGATGGAAGGTATGGGGGCATTGCAGCCTGGTATGCCCTCGCCCACCATGATTCCAACAGGGTGGGACATCCTGATCATTGATCTGAAGGATTGCTTTTTCACAATTCCTTTGCATCCTGATGACAGACCAAAATTTGCCTTTACTGTGCCTGCATTTAACAATGCTGAACCTGCGAAGAGATATCAATGGAAGGTTCTACCTCAGGGCATGAAGAACAGCCCATCTATCTGCCAATGGTATGTCGCTCAAGCTTTGTCCGGAGTCCGTGAGCAGTTTCCTGAGGCATACTGCTACCATTACATGGATGATATCCTGGTGGCAGCATCCACCCAGGACGAGCTGCTGAGGACACAGCCTCAGCTGCTCAATGCTCTGCATTCCTACGGGTTGCAAGTGGCTCCGGAGAAAGTTCAACAGCATCCTCCCTGGAAATATTTAGGAGTCAAAATTTTGGACCAAACTGTACAACACCAAGAGGTGCAATTCTCAGATTCTATTAAAACCTTGAATGATGCTCAGAAATTGCTGGGTATCATCAATTGGGAACGTCCTTATCTAGGGCTTACCACGATGCAACTTTCCCCGCTTTTTAATATTTTAAAGGGGGATCCCGATTTGAATTCACCTCGGAAATTGACTCCGGAACGACCTGTAATGGTAATATTTAAGTGAACGACCTGTAATGGTAAAAGACCCAGAGGGATATACAGCTACAATTCGGCCTTATGTTACTAGCACTCCAATCAACCTCTGGGGGCGGGATGTGTTGGCAGCTTGGGGGGTACGAATTGGGACAAATTTTTGATAGGGGTCACTGTGCGTAAGGGCGCACAGTTTCCTACGCTGCCTTTGCAGTGGCTAACTAACAGACCGATCTGGGAATTGCAGTGGCCTCTACCAAATGAGAAGTAACCAAGGCATTACTACAAGAAATAATACCGCGCTTCGGAATTCCAGCCATATTATCTTCAGACAGGGGACCACATTTTATTTCAAGGGTGGTACAACAATTTAGCCATCATTTAGGCATAGATTGGGAACTCCACACCCCATACCACCCCCAGTCAAGTGGTCTAATAGAGAAAATGAATCATGTGATTAAACAGCAAATTGTGAGACTAGGGCAAGAAGCTAACCTACCCTGGCCGCAATCTCTTCTACTTGCATTGTTATGAATTCGGACTAAGCCCAGAATTAAAGAAAATCTAAGTCCCTTTGAAATACTATATGGGAGACCATATGGGATGCAGAAAGGATTATCTACCCAAACTGGGGAAGAGATGTTAACCTCCTATATGATTGCTTTAGACAAACAGCTTGGAGAAATTGAAAAACATGTGTCTGGAACCCGATGTCAAGGCTTAAATGGTCCTGTACATGACATTCGGCCTGGAGATTATGTATATGTTAAGTCTCTTACAGAAAAAACTCTGGAAGCACAGTGGGAAGGACCATTCCAGGTACTTCTGACCACTTACACCGCGATTAAGATCAGAGAACAGAGTGCCTGCATTCACCATACTCGGGTAAAAAAGGCTCCAGAGGCCCCTTGGAAAGTGTCCCCTGGAGATGATGAACTGAAACTGAAGTTTACCCAAACAAAATGAAAATGTTGTGATGGCATGCAAGTATAACCCAGAAGATTGTTTTCTTTATAGTCATAATTGTAGCCTTAGGTTGGGAAGTTAGAGAAGACATATGGTCACAAGCTTTTATGAAGTACACTGGAGTCATGGGGAAAAATTCTGATTTAAAGGATTTAAACCTATTGACTGTGGTCATGCAAAAGTCTATACAAAGCAAGAATGGAAAAAACAAAAAACTTGTCAGGTTCAGGGAACTGTAGGAGAAGAAATCAAAATAGGATGCCGAATGGTTAACGGAACTACTTATAAAAAAGCAACCCAAATTAGTGTTTCAAATGTTCCTAACAGCGAACATATTGAAATCTGCAATAATCCGAGTGAAGTAGATTGTTGGTATAGTTTTACATTAGTACAGACCGTTCAAGTAGTTTGTCTTTCGGCCCAAGAAAGTAATGGGCTCTCATTCAAATTTCAGATAAAGACCATGGCTAGACCTGATACAACCGATGCCAGCACTCAAATCACACCACCTGTTACACTTCAGCCTGAACCTAAGATTTATGAGATTGGCCCTTATGTAGTGAGGAACACCGGCCAGCAATTATTGATGTTTAATCCAGAGTGGTCTGTGGATGCTGAAAAGCTGCTAGCAGAGGAATTTTCCTAGGTTCTCACAATATTCGGTGAGAATCCTGCCTTTCTCACACGTGTTATGAGAAACAGTAGGACGGTTTTGTAAACTAGACTAACACCTGGTGTTTCGATAAGTTCTGTTTATGGTACATTGTAAAAATGTTTTGAAATAGGTGCTGTAGGACTTTAGCCAATCACCCTAGGAGATGGGTGTTCACTGACCAATTGCCCTATGGGGCTAGGGTATATAAAATGGGGTTGTAAATTAATAAAGTTGCTTCTTTGTCTGCTCTTGCTGAATTTGTATGTTGCTGCATCTCTCCGCTCCCGGCATAAACAGCGACAGTGGTCTCTTAAGCATGTAGAACTACTAATGCAAACCAATATTTCTGAAATCCAACCTGCCTGCTCCCCTTTAATACAAACATCCTTGCGTGTAGAATGCGGAGAGATTTGACTGGCATGCTGGTAACAGGACTGGGAGTCCTAAATGGAATTGATTCAGAGATACGAATGAATAAATTGGCCATGACAGCCAGCAACCTAGTCAAACTAAAACAGCCCCTACAATCCTCCCTATTAGCATTGGAAAAAGCCAGTGTCAAGTCTCAAAAATACTCCCAGATTTTGCAAAAACCAACGACCAGGATCACAAACTGATATTAAACACACTTGGTGTAATTCAAGACAATGTATCATTAGCCCTTAGCTGCATACAAGCCCAACTATGGTTGCAGACAACAGCTTCCTTAATTATAAGAGAAGGAAATGAAGGTGTTTTCCCTATTGAAATCTGAGAAGCTGTTGGGAATAATGCTACCGAGTTAGAAAGAAAGCTTCAATCCTGGTGGACCTTGGTAAATTTCACCTATGATCCAATTACTAACATAGCAACTGCCTTTGTGCTTACTATACATAATGCCACAGTTTCCATAATTCATATTGTTGTTGCATTGGGACTAAACCATAAAGGAACAGTTTTTTATCCCTCTGAACATAGAGTATGGGCTCGGATGGCGCAAGAAAATTGGCAAATGGTAAATTTAGAATCTTGCATCACACGGGAACAACAAGGATTTATCTGTGAAAGTAATACACTTGATGCCAGAGACATGTGTCTTGACATGGAACAAGGTATTTGTCACTTCGAAATCCACCCAGACAGTACACCAAAAACTGTACTTATATATATTCGTCAAGGTTGCGTGTGTTTAAGAACTATCGGTACTTTTATAATGATAGATGATAGTAATATGAGTGTAGTTGAAAGGAATCTCTCTCACTTTTGTATTTGTAATTTTATCAAGATTGTTGTGTGTGACTTTTCATATTCAGCACCAGTTGTGTCTCATCAATTGATAAGGTCCAACTACACCATATATCATAAATTGCTACCCACACCTATTGGGATGGACCTCACATTAGTAAAGCAATTAGTGGATCATCAAGACCTAATTGAGATTTTAGAAGAAATCTGAAAAAAACGGGAAAAAGACCTTAATCACCGTCCATTGTGACACACAAAAAATAAGCAGAATCATGCAAAGAGTAAAACAAGATGCAAGTCATAACTGGTGGGACGTGCTTTTGGGGTGGTCACCTACTTCAACTGGCATTCTGAATACGTTATGTCACTCCATAATTGTTTTATTAATTTTGGTGAGTGTTTGTCTTGTGTTGTCTATCGCGTTGTTTGTTTGGAACTATAGAATGCTAAAGAGGCTATCAGTTTTAACTAGCTTGTCAAACGCACATGGAAACGCATTAAAGGATGCTTATCATAAAAGATGATTAGAAGAAAACTTATGTATTAGTAAAAGAATTTACTAACTCGATAGAAAAGGGGGGACTGAATCAGGGGGGAGGGAAGCAGAGGTTAAATGATTTGCTAGGAAGATATGTGTTAAGGGCAATGCACACAGCTAGCTCAACATTTGTTATGTCTAGCAAAGCAGAATGACAGAATAAGGAGTTACTGATAACGGGAAGAGCCTCAAACCGGGTCCTTGTTCTCGAACCTAAAAGCAACATAAACCAGCCTAAACCAGCCTTGAGGTTTGAACTCGGGCCAGGGACATAAAGAGAATGCGCAGAAAAGTGAGGTGAAAAGTTAAGAATGAGGAAGAATCTTTACTTCATCTGAGGAAGACTCTTACTTCATCCCGGAGACCGCTACCCACGACCACCAGACGACACTGCACAAGTGCAACGCAGATGCAAATGACTTTTAGGTTCATTATAATATGAAGCGAGGCTAGCTAGGCGGGGCTAGGTAATGAATATGTATAGGCCTATTGTGAAACTTAATGAATATGGAACATATAACCCAGTATATACTAAGCTGAAAGCAGCTGGGGGCATGCATGACTTTGGAGGAATTATCCCCCATGCATCCTAGCGCTGGAATAAACATACCTACTTTACTACTTTTTCTAGTAGTGGAATTTTTCCGTGTATCAGGAGTCAGTATTGTTATAAATGAGACCAAAATAGTCTTTAAATAGAAAAATAAGAATTTATTAGTGATGGGGAATGAGCAAGCAGCGCTGGGTGCGCGGGGAGCCTGCACTCCACCAACACGCACAGCAAGATGTCAAGCAAGCAGGCATTTATTACACTAAATCATGCATATCCAACAGCATTAACTACATATTCATTCTGTGGGGTTGGATTATTATAATCAGGTCCAGGAACTCATTATCAGGGGTCTCCTCCCTTTGGCACTTGCGCACTGGTGTCTGGTGGTCGTGGGCCGGGGTCTTCAGGAGGAAGGCCCTCAGTCTTCCTCGCAATGTACTTTTCACCTTTTGTCTCAAAATGATGAGACGGGAATCAGAGGGTTGGTGTGATCTGGCTTATCTGCAGGTAGGCTCTCCTGTCTCCTGTCTCCTATCTTCCTGTCTGGGACTTAGTTCCCTTATCTACAAAGATCACAACTACACAAGACAGGCTACAGGATTTAGGAGAACCTTGATAACTTTCAAGACTATGGGAGACAAAACACAACTTACAACTATGTAAGACAAGACACAGTTTACAGTTATGTAAAACAAGCTACAGTTTACAAGGCTACTAGGCTAGGATTTATGATGACATTTACAACTCAGGCCTCGGCCAGGCCTGTATCCGGTGGGAGCAGGGATGATGTCCTGGAGGGCCGAGTCCCCAGTATAGCAGAATACATTTGGTACCTTTCCATACCTGACCTGGTGCTTTTATTAGAGCAAACCAGCTTAAGCAATTGGTACAAAGTTTGATGAACAAACAATTCACAGTTTATCACAGTATAGAGATAGATCACTGGCCACTTTTCTCGCTTGGCAATATCTAGGGCTAGTTGGATGGCTTTCACTTCTGTAAACTGACTGGATTCACTGCATCCTTCAGCAACTCCAATGACTTGCCGTAGGAGACTCCACACAGCAGCCTTCCACCGTTGATGTTTTCCCACAATGCATCCATCCCAGCACTGGCATTCGGGGTGCCAGGAGGAGCTGTGCTTCTGTTCCTATCACTTCTGAGGCAGATCAAACTCCTTCATATGCCGCCAGTATCTAGCAGTGTATCCCAGGGGTCAATACTGTTCCGATCGTGTTCAATACTTTCATTTATGATCTGGATGATGGGGCAGAGCGTGCCGTCAGCAAATTTGCAGGCAATCGTGGCTAATAACACGTTGGGGTTTTGGGGAGTTATTCTGTTTTCCTTCTTGTCTTAAAGAATTTTTCCATACTTGTTTGTCAGGGAGGTAAATGGCTGTACTTAAGAGAGACAAAAGGACCTGGCCACAGGGGGAGGGGTCCAGCCTGCCGAATAAAGGGGGTTGGGTGGAGCCCCTGGGGCTCTCACTTGGTTTGTTCCCTGCATTCGAGGAGGAGAAGCTGCCCTCGTGGTGCGGAGAACTCATCCCCGCTGTGTCTCCTGCTCTCCCTGCTGCCTACCAAGGATCGGCGGAACACCGGGATCAGCTTGGAGAGAAGTCGTCCCTGCTTCGTCTCCTGCTTCTCCTTCTGCCCCTGCTGTCTCCCGAGGATCCTGCTGGACACCGGGATCGGCTGCCCAGGGGGGTTCGTGACGCGGGCTTTCCGTCGGCCATTGCCACGTGGGGACTGAGCTGGCTCCGGAGTGGCGGGGAGACCATCGCGCCCTCCCTGCTCACCGGGAGCCCCCGAGAGGTTGGCTGGGTTCCTGGTGCTGTTTGCTGTTACTGCCGTAGTTATTGTTGTTTGATTGTCTTGTTATATAGATATTTAGTAAAGAACTGTTATTCCTATTCCTCATATCTTTGCCTGAAAGCCCCTTAATTTCAAGCATTTGGAGGGGAGGGGGTTGCATTTCCGTTCCAAGGGGGACTCCTGCCTCCCTTGGCAGACACCTGTCTTCAAACCAAGACATAACACCAGAGGGTCGTGTTGCCATCTTGAGGGACCTTGACAGGCTGCAGAAGTGGGCTGACATGAGCCTCATGCAGTTCAACAAGGGGAAGTGCCAAGTCCTGCACCTGGGTAGGAACAACTAGTATATATGGGGGCTGCCCAGATAGAAAGTAGTTTTACACAAAAAGCCCTGGGGTTTCTGGTGGACACTGAGTTGAACATGGGCCAGCAGTGTACCCTCATGGCAAAGGTGGCTAATGGTATCCTGGGCTGCATTAGACAAAGTATTGCCAGCAGGTTGAGTGAGGTGATCCTTCCCCTCTACTCATCACTGGTGAGGCCACATCTGGTATCCTGTGTCCAGTTCTGGGTTCAGGCCTCTGCTATGCTGTGCCATGCTATGTAACAGAGGAGCCTGCAGGCAGCTCCCACTTGGTACTGATGATTATGCCACTTGCGTGGCTTTGCCTTTATCTACGAGCACACATTCTTCATCCTTTGTCTTTGACAGTAGAAATTATAAATAGAGCTGTTTCCTTGTAAGAAAATCCTATAATGGCTTGAAAGACCAAAAGGAGATCATCGTGGCTATGGACAGGGTCTGCATGGCATGCTGCATGTGAGTTGGAGTCCTGTTCAATGCTACACTGCACAGGGTTCCCAGTATCTAAAGGGATGCTATTGTCTCCTTATAGTGTTATATAAATAGCATTTAAAATGATACCTTACAGAGTTTAACTGCCTTTCTTACTGGAATCATAATGGACCAGTGTGGATGCTGAAAAGCTGCTAGCAGAGGGATTTTCTCAGGTTCTCAGAATATTTGGTGAGAATCCTGCCTTTCTCACACATGTTATGAGAAACATTAGGATGGTTTTTGTAAGCTAGACCAACACCTGGTGTTTTGCAAAGTTCTGTTTATGGTACATTGGAAAAATATTTTGAAATGGGTGTTGTAGGACTTTAGCCAATCACCCTAGGAGATGGGTGATCACTGACCAGTCGCCCTATGGGCAATGTTAGTGTATATAAAACGGGGTTGTAAATTAATAAAGTTGCTTCTTTTGCCTGCTCTTGCTGAATTTATATGTTGCTGCATCTCTCCGCTCCCGGCATAAACAGCGACAGACCAGAACCTCCCAGTGCAAAACAGGGCCTCTAGGATGATGAAGGGACTAGAGCATCTCTTCTATGAGGAATGGCTGAGAGAGTTGGAACTGTTTAGCCTAGAGAAGACAAGGCTTAGGAGGGATCTCATCAGTCTCAGTCTTGATATTTTATGGCCTCGACCTCTTCCATCCTGTCAACATGGAGGCAATAGATCTTGACTCTAAGAGTCCACGATGCCACCATACATTCCCCACTACTGCAACATTAAAAAAATAACCCACCTTTGCACCATCTCTCGACTTAGTAAAAGCTCCATGAAAACATGTTCAAATCTGATATATGGGTTTCTCTAAAGTCCCCCTCCTCTTTTTTTAGAATATTATTTTCTACAAAACCTACCAAAACCATTGACAATACTTAGGTTTCTGACGTGCTAAGATCACTTGTAATGATAGTATCATACTAACAGTGCTTCATTGTTCCCCACTCTCTTTCCTGTATGGGGATTGTAAGTTGCTTGGGAACGAAGACTATATTTTTCTCTTCTGTTTTTATACAGAATATATCCCTGTGTCCGAGCATTTGCACTGCCGTGTAAGCAACTTCCCATTCCGCTTTCATACTCTTTAACGTCTCGAGCACGGAGTTCCAGAGCAGCCAAACTGCCTTGATCTCCTTTTCATCCTTTCCATCACCTTCAATAGTCTTTTGCCACATCGTACCCCCAAAGTCTCTCCATTCCGATACGGAAAATAACAGGCAGGTGTCAGCAAAATGTCCACATTTTTGCCCCAACGTGATTAGCCTGACAAATTGCTTCACTGGCACATCCTTTCCTCTCTTAGAGAGTATACCAGCTAGCAGTGTGGCCGCAGCTTCTGTTTCCATACCTGCGCCTGAGGGGTGAGGAGCGACCTCACACCGGTATACACGTCTGCTTAGACATATGCTCAAGCAGGACTTCCCTCAGCCGAGTTTTCCCACTCCCCTCCCTCCTCTCGCTGCTTACTGCAGTCTCGGAGATTCTTCTGGCACGAACCATCCTCTGCTACCAGATGCCGGAGTGGGAGTCGGATCCCGAGTAACGACGTAACCTCAATGTGAGTATGGTCGTTCTCCTTTACTAGTTGTACACACAGGGTTTATATAGCGTATCAAGCAAGCCACATGCGCAAGCAAACTTATCATTGGTTACAGGCCCTCGGTCACCGCACAAGTCCTCCTCTGGATTGGTTGTCGGCTGCTGTTCTCGCGGCTACACACAGCTCCGTCTGAGGGACTTAGTTACTTCCTTCTTTTCCCCTTCTCAAGGACGTTCAAGGGCGAGGCACGTCCTCCATTTAAGATGTTAAGGGAACGTCCTCCATCTCAGATGTTAAGGGAAAGACTGGATTTCTCACTCTAAGAAGTTCATGTCCTCCTCTGTCATGTATCCATTCCTCCCCATTGGGGGATGCAGGAAAGTGAAAGGCTGAACCTGCAGGGAGAAGCTGACAGGACAGGTGACACTAAACTGACCATCAAGTTATTCCATCCCATATACGTCATATTCGGAATAGAGCTGAGGGTCAGAAGGGTCTCTGGGCTCTTCTACCCTCTTGGACTGCTTCACCAGCTTTGCTTGGCTTGGCTCGGTTCCTACCTTGGAGCACCCAAGGAGGACTCTGTCCGTTCTGCCTTCGATCCCGGTCTGTGTGTTCCTGAACCCGGTACCTGAATCCAGCTCCTGAACATTGTTCCCGTCCACTGCGGGGCCCAGTCTGGGACTCCCCTGGTGCTGCTCCACAGCATCAGTGGTGACGGTGATGTAATTACCATCAGGGGGGTTGAGATCAATACAGGTTTTGTATAGATTTGTATATACTCCATTTTTAGTATTCTTAATTTCATTTTCATTAAAGCTGTTCTAGTTTCCTTTTCTAATCGCTAAGTCTCTCTCCCTTATTCCCTTTCTCTTCCCCCTTTGGGGAGGGAGGGTGGTTAACAGAGAGCATCTGTTATAGGTCTAAGGGGCCATTCTGACCCTAAACCGTGACAGATTTATTGTCGCCCAAGGTGGGGCGCGATCAGAGCTCTGTTAGATTGACGAATACTTCAAATTCTGGTTCGCTCGCTTCAGAGAGTATCACTTTTTTTTTCTTTTCCTGAGCATCTCTAAGAATTGGAACTAAACCAGACTGTTTAGTGGGTCTGTCTGAGCTGCTTTTCCCCATCCAGCCCTCATGCTGCAGTACTGGGAGCTGGAGGGTGTTGATAACACACCCGTGTTATGACTGCCAGTGCTCACACGGCACCAGAGGCTGGGGTGGCAAGATGGGGGAGGGGATACAGCCGACCTGAGCTGAGCAGTGGGATATTCCATACCATATGACATCAGCTCAACTATAAAGGGAGAGGGCAGAAGGAGGATGGGGGGGCATTTGGCTTTGTCCTCCAAGCGGCTGCTATGTGTTCCTGGAGCCCTGCTTCCTGGACTCGGCCCGACATCGCCCACGGACGGGAAGTAGAGAATAACATCTTATCTATCATAACCCACGGGTCTTTGCGTCTTATTCTCTCTCTGCGTGCCGTGCTGACGGGAGTCGAGGGGAGTGATAGAAGGGCTTGGTGGGCACCTGGTGCCGTGCCAGGGTCAACCCACCACAGACTGCCTAAATGATGTTGTATCTGAGAGCAGTGTCCGTTCGTGTCTTTTTAACATTTCTTTCAGAGTTAAATGCTGTACTGTTTCCTTACGTGGCGTACGCATTATGTTATTGTTTGCTTGTTCTCACCGTTTCTCTGAAAGCTTTCGGGATTGGGCGCTGGGCAAAAGCTGCTGCTTTCCTGTGGTGTTTATCTCTGATTTATGTTGCACTGTACTGGGCAGCGAGTGCGTCTCTGTACTACGGGCGTTACATAGTGGATTTCATTACTAGGAATACTTTTGGTTTTATCTTGGGAAATTATACTGCTCCGCACTATGCTAATCTGACTCCACCGGATTTTAGAACTCCATTAAATTGTGAGGATTGTGGACATGGTTATTACCAAAATATCATATTATTGTTATTATTTTCTAATATCTTCACTGTGTGGCATCAGAGTAGTCATCAATGCAGCAATACAGGTTGGGTAGACACCAAAAAAAAATAGAGTGCGTGCCGCTACCCTGCGACGTTCCATGATACGCTCTGTACGCAGGGAACGTACTGCGACTGACAAGCCGGCAGCTACATCGACATCTACTGTGGCCACTCCCACTCAATCTGCACCTGTACAAGTTGCTCCTGTAAAGAAAAGAAAACAAACAAAACAGCCAAGTCCAGCTACAGGTCAGGGAGAGGGCCCTTCTCAAGATGAATCTGAGTTTGAGTCAGAACCAGATGCAAAGCCTGATGCCACTGCACCCGGAAAGAAACACCTAACAAAAACAGATTGCCCAGTGTGGTCAATGTCTGGACCATGGAGCAGGTCCTTCTAAAGCAAACCCATCAGATGTGGAGTCATCAGATGCAGAGGGTACCACCAAACCTTTATCTAGGAAGGAGCTGAGAAATTTGAGAAAGGACTATAGCCGCCATGAAGGTGGGCCACTGATCACTTGGCTACTCCGATGCTGGGATAATGGGGCCCACACCATCAAATTTGATGGCAGAGAAGGCAGGCAGCTGGGATTCCTGGCCGGAGATGGAGTCATTGACGAAGAGCTTGCAAGAAAGAGCAACACTATCAGTCTCTGGAGAAGACTCTTGTCAGCTGTAAAATCCAGGTACCCCTATAAGGAGGACATCCAATGCTGCCCAAGCAAATGGACCACCATGGAAAAAGGTTTTAAGTACCTGAGAGAATCAGCTGTGCGACAGGTGACAGGTGAGTAGTGAACTCTGATGCAATCCCATCTGCTTGTGCAGAGTGCCCCATCAGCACATACCCACACATTGTCAACATTGGTCTGGGGAACAGATGTCGAAGTACCAACTGTGATAGAAGTGGCCAGGAGAGCACGACAGTATGAAGACAGTGTCTCGGGTCCTCTACAGGTCCGCGTATCAGCTCTGGAGAGATCAGATGAAAAACTGATTGTAAAAATAGGGAGAAGGGAGAACAGATCCTATTCATGCCCTCAGGGACCTGTGTTGAAGCCACTAGGAGAATGCTCTCTTCTTCGAGACCGGCTAAACAGGAACAGTACATGTCACAACATACCCTGTGGTTTCTTCTCCGTGCTTTTGGAGAGAAAATGAGCAGATGGGATGGAAAACCTACCACTGCTCTACAGGCACGAGTACTCTACTTACAAGGTAAAACAAAGAGAAAAGAGAATTCTTCCAGAAGGGAGGCTGCTCCAGTCCGCTATGAGCAGTCCTCTGGTCCAAGTACATGGGCCTCAGGTCAAAACGTGAGGAGGGGGAATGAAAATGTGATTCCTGTAGTCAATACAAATCCTGTAAA
>JANVCC010006869.1:0-19262 GCA_025345505.1 Todiramphus chloris collaris | reverse complement strand
ATGAGAGTCTGAGTCTCACAGTGGACCCTCGGTGTCTCCCGGGTTTCAGCACTGAGGATAGGACACGTTAATCACAACAGTCTGGGAGAGCTCACTCCTTCTCCCACTGCCATTCTGATACTGTCTCTGATGACATTTCTGTCCATTCTCAGTCTCTCAGCTTAAACTAAAATTGACTGGTGAGAATAGAGGAAGTGCTTGCAAATGTAGGGGTTGGCATGGAGGAGGATGCAAACTTAGACCTCATTGAGAAATGTGGCACTGAACAGAGCTATTTATGAAGTGTCTGGGTGAAGGAAATAGCATGTAACAATTAGTAAGTATCAGGTACAGAATGGTTTGTGAAAGCTTGCAGATGCTGAGTAAAAAGTGCACCCAATAAGAAAAGCTGAAACAGATAATATGGAAGCTGCTTCAGACCATGACAGCATCTCATTTGCTGCGCTTCTGGCAAAGGGAAGCAGAGCTTTTACAGGCCAGGGAGGGCAGAGTGACAGTAATTGCATATTGTGTAACTTGTAGTCATCCATGGTCATGTCCTGCATCTGTATTTGATGAAGGACCTTAAAAACCTGCTGATTTGTGGCTGACTTGACAGCCCTTACAACACAACAGCCCCCAGGCACAACACCAATGCCCACAAGAAATCAGTTGCTCCCCTGCTAACTGCCCTAACGCTGAGTGAAGACTACCTTACTCTTGGTCCAGGAATCACAGTGGCCCAGGGCTGACTTTGCACAAAACTGTGCTGCACAATCCAGCAATTGCAAGGAGTTGGAGGGCCATGAAGAACTGCTGGAGAGGGTAACCACATCTTCAGTGGGAGTGTAATCTGCTTCTGCAGGAACGCCTCTGCTGACAGCTGGATGATAATGTGCCCTAAAATCTTCAGGCAGTAGTCCCTCTGAAGGAAATCCTGAGTGGAGAAGGGCCTTACAGGGTGAGAGAGACATTTCCTGTCATTTTAGTGGAAATCTCTGTTCACACACTGACATACAGAGGAAAAAAAGAAACATCTTGGTCATGTCACGAGATAATGCTTATTGCTGTGCTGGAGCCTTCCAGTTCTTGATGCCTAGGTTCCCCCACAACACACCACTTTCAGCAGATAGTGGCTTCTCATGGAGTTTCAAGTGAGCATTGTGTCATCACAACTAGGCTATAACTTTTCAAATAAAAATAATTTCAAATATCTGCTTGCAATCTTATAAATATTCTACACTCTCTATAATTTTTCCAGTACCTATGCTGAAGCCTCTTTCTTTATTTTATATTTCAGGCTTTTGGAAATTAAGGTTTTACCTGTATTATAACCACTTAGTGCTCATCAATAAATGCCACTGTTTTCCTTTTCAGGTTTAAAACAAGCGGAACTTTTCAGTGAAAATAGTTGTTGTTTCCCTATCGGTTTTGAAGAATATCACTGGAGCAAGTTCTGAGTGTGTAGCATTTTCACCTTCAAGCAAAGCAAAAGAGCCTCCCAAGAGAGTCACTCTCCTCTCTGCAATGCTCCTCTGGCTCATCAAACACTTTTCATATGGTCACAGTGGAAGCAGAAGTCTCCAGAAAAAGCAATTTTTAACATAATCCAGAGAAACTTGTTAAATACCAAGTGGTTTCCAGTTTTTTTAATTGCTACATGACTTTTAAGTTCTTTCTCTTTTTTTAATAGTTTTTAGACAACAGAGCAACACAAATTAATGTCTACCATCATTATGTTGCTTTGTGACTGCAAAAAAGGTCAGCATCTACAAGAAAAGAAGAAAAAAACAGCAGCATGTATAAATAGAGGTGTGCAACACAAAGGTAATTCTGTAACACAGCATAGCACACTGATGAGTGCATATGGAATGTGTGAGGTCTGATTCACCTTTCATGCTCATGATTCACTTTTCATGCTCATGGTAAAGATTTTATCAATAAAACTCCAAAATTACCTACTGCAAGGTTACCAGTTCACAGTGTTTTATTTTGAAAAAAGGGCATTTTAGTGCTGGTGTATGTTGAATGAAGGCCAGAATGTGCTGTCCAGTAGGTGTTATTTGTTTTAAGATACAGTGGTGTTATAACAGTTAACCATAAAATCTTTATTCATTTAAATGCTGAATATTTCCTTCACCTCTCTATTTATATGCATTGAGATCTGTGGATGTGCCTCATGTTTGTTTCAGATATAGGAAACCAGATGTGCACAAGAGAGAGGAGAGGATTAAAAGTTGAGCTTTGAGAAAGAAGTGCTGGCGAAGTCTGTGTAAAAACAAAGAGGGACAGAGAGGGAGACCAATGCAAGTGGGTCTGACGTAATCAGATCCAGGTTTGCTTGGTTTGGAAGGGAAGGAAGATTTGAGCAATAGTCAGGAATCACTGCAAGAAGGAATACATGCGCTTCTCACTCCTGCAACTATTCTTCAGATCCTCCAGTTGTTTCTGCCTTGCCAAAGACATTAGCATCAGGTCTGCAGCTGTCCAGGATCAGGTACTCACACCATGCACTTCCTTCCCCAAGCCCACTTGCACCAAAACATTACATGTACATATTTCACTGTGCCCTTCCTGAGCTCCAATGAGGCTTTTTAAGAACCCACATTGTCACCATGATGTTACTTTATGGTCCTCAAAAATGTCTCTCATTTTTCCCTACAGAAATGCTCTGTCGGGAGGGTGTTGACCACGCTCATATATTCTTCACACACAAATAAACCCTAGTCTAATCACACAGTGCTAAGCAGCACTGTGATGTCTGTACTGACTGATTCCTCACTCAGCATGGAAACTTTGATATTTATGCAATGGAGACTTTAGGTGGGATTTCCTAGTCCTCAGTAGCATCCTTGTGCTCTAGCTCAGACACACAGGGACTTTTCTGTCTTGCCAATTCAGACAGAATTTGTGCATGTAAATGAATTTCACTTTCTAAGACAATTACTAAGAGAATGAATCATAATGCAGTTGGGAAGCCTGTCAGTCCAGCTCTGATGAAAAACTATCCTCTAGAGAAAGCAGTCTCTTCAGAAGAGACAGTTTCTCCAGAAGAAAGATAAAGCACTTTGGCATAGCAGGGTAAAGTAAAAGCCTTCCAGCTATTTGAATATTGTACTGAAAGTTTTTTGTTTTGTTTTTTTTTTTAAATCACTCACTGCTTTGAGTAACTCATGTGATTCCAAAATCTGAAAATTCAAAGTCTCTGTGTGGATAACTAAACGAGGAGGGACTTGGGAATTTTGTCTTTTCTCAGCTAAATGACTCTGAAGTCAAAACTGCAAAGAATTCCTGCTTCCACTTTTGGTATCCATTGTGTGTCTGTCAGCAGGACTGAAGGTTTCTTCCACAACAGATCATATCACTGGCTTTCACCAGTGGATTCACACTTTGTCTATTTTATATGTGACACACTAGCTTTAAAATAGGCATTTATGAGCCACCTGCCATTCAGCCATGATCTCCAAAACCCACACTTTGAAGACATTAAGACAATGAAACATGGTCTAATCGACAAAAATTTCTGAACGTCTCAATCACTGCCCATTTGTCTTGTTTTGTGTTTTTTGTTTTGGTTTGTGTGTGTGTTTGTTTTTGTGTTGTTTTGGGTTTATGATTGATATGAATATAAAGTAAAAAATCAGAAAAGCAAGCCTTTGTTCAGTAGTGAGAATGAACTGCACAGTATACAGTCTTCCTTAGAAACTGTGCTGAGACTTTTAAAATAACAATGCTCAGTGCCTAATCAGACCCAACTTTAAAGCCAAATAAGTTCAGAAGAGCTTTGTTTTCTTTTAGAAAAAGATTGCTAAAAAAATTTATTTCTAGACATTAAAAGATTAAAAAATCCCCTCAAAACTGAGATACAATACAGTAGGAGAGAGCATGTGTAAAGAGGATGACAGTAATAGATGAATGCATGACTCATACTCGTTTTAATAGCTGAAGAAATGTGAAATATCAACAGTATGTTCCATCAATAATTTTTGTTAGCCTCTTTGTGTGTGACAGCCTATGGATTAAAACACTAGAAATCATAATCTTCTAATGTTGATATACATTATTATGTAGAGGAGCTTTGAACTATCTTGAAACTGCCATACTGATAGGAAATAGAAATAAGCTTTTATCTCCGTTATGGAAAAGTGTTACACCAAATTTATTGAATTAAATCAATATACCTGTGAATATAGAGAACTGAAATTCACTTAACAAAGCCCAGGCATAGTTTTGTATTTGAGCCCTACTTATGTGTTTATGCTTAAAAAAAAATTACGTTGCCTTTATAATTGTTAGCAAGTGAGTAAAAGAGGAAAAATAAACATAATCTTATGATTTTCATACAATAACTGTTCTAAATCATCCTTTTTTAAAGAAAATTCTGATTTATCCTGAACCAAGTAATGCAAGTGTTGAAATAAATGACTACAAATAATACAAGCACTATATTCACACATAACTAAATCTCTTACACTAACTTTTATTAATACCTATGTTTATCATAGATTATTTTTTAAAATAGAAATGTAAACCCCTCATTAGGTCATTGTGTCTGATTAGGTCATTGTGACCATACTCTGCTCAAGCAGAATTGTTACACTATATTCTCAAGGATTTTGATCAGTCACTTTTGAAGAAATTGGATCCAGCTATGCTAGTTAGGTGTATTCCTTTCTCATTTACTAAAAAAGAAAAATTAAGATAAAATTACTTCCATTCAGCTAAAAGTGAGGTATTTATTGTAATTTTCTTGGAAGTATTTCCTGCCTTTGCAGGCAGTGTTTGTTATACTCCTACTACAAAAATTAAATCATCGATCTTCAAACATTGTTTACTCTTACTGTTTAGCCTTTAAAATGGATAGATTTTTTGCTAATTGAAGTTTGGCAGAGAGCATGATTGCTGTAATTGACTACATATGGAAGAAAAAAAAGGTCCTCTGTATAGATGGTGTCCTATACTGCCTATAGACAATGATTTCAGTTAAGATGCTGCATAGTACTTTAACACAATTTTAGCACAGTGCTTTTTGAGTCTGACAGTACGGGAAAAATGTGGAGAGGCAAAGATGATGTGATTTTTATGACATTCAAAACAGTGATGGATAGTGTTCATGAGATTATAAGGAAGAATGAAACATGTTAGTCTCAAAGATCATTATATATGTTTACATCCTTTACTGTACATATAATTCTGTATGCTTCAGTCTGTACTTTATTACCTTCTGATAATTACATTTCAAGGAATGGTTATTATGTGGAGTATTTACCCCAAGCTTTCAGCGAGTGTCTTTGCTTGAAATACCGAGCACCACTACCACGCCAGGCTTAGAGATATGTACTTCACTACAGCATATGTATAAAAACTAATGTGTGACCTGGATATTAATAAACACATGGTCTTCCAACCTAAATCTTATATATGTTTATGTACTAAGAATGCTGCAAAAATTAAAGATAGTTTTGCATTGATAAACAATGGAAACAGAAGGCTTACGTTAATTTGTACAGCTGGCCTATTTTATGTTTCTTGTCTTGTTTTTGTAGAATATGGGACTTTGCAAATTCAGTAAAATAATAGTTTATTCCTTTTTAAAATACAAATGTATTTTTAAAATAACATTGATAGATATTTCAGAAAGTAAATATAGTCATGTAAGTTTAATGTTTCAAGTATTGAATTAATATTCCATGGATGTATACAATTCATGTAAGCTTTTATAAATGTCATCTAGTACCTAGAAAAGAGGCGGTCAGAAACTTTGAAACTGGGATCTGTTGCCATGTGGGTTTGGAAGCCAGGGCAATGAAAGGCTCCAGGTACTTTTCAGCATTTTGGTTCCAACCTCCACTGGGCTTGGAGCTTGATTAACACTTTAAACTGAAAGAGATGGTGCCTTTTGGTCCACTGATTACTGTCTAGCACTAGCTTCACCTTCTGTGCCAGCGCCAAAGATTGTAGTAGAAGCAGCCTCTTTACAGTCCTTGGGATGCAACAGATCACCCATTCAGGAACAGAAAGCTTGAGTGGAAAAGGCCTCACCAGGACAGGGCATCCTACACCAAGAGTGGCTCTGTGTGCTGCTTCTAAGACAACTAATTGCAGGCTGCATATTTACTTAAACTTTTTGTTATTGAGTGAAGAACTCAATAAAATGAGTAAAATGTAAAAAAATTTAAATGTTCTGAAGTGTAATCAATAAAACCCGTATATATTATATATATAACCCGTATATGCAGCCCAAATATTTTCATGGCCATGAACTGACTCTAGTTAGATCTTCACTATGTCTTTAGAGTTACGTTTCTTTATAGATGCAAAGTCTTCCCAAAATTGTATCATTGCCCTGACTGTCGTCTGGAAACATGATTACTGCGAGAGTTTGTCTAAATTCTAATGTCAGCAAAGGTACATAGGAAAAAATTATCCTATTTCTGCCCCCTCCCCCCCAGTCCTATGTATATTTATCCTAGGTTGACTGCAGTAATACATATGCAAATATATATATACACACATGGGTCTTTAGCCCAGAAGGACCTAAACTACAAAGCTCAATCCCTCATTTGTAACCTGTTCTTTAGAAGTAACCAGTATTAAGGAGACTGTTCTTGTTTCATCAATGTATGCACTTATACTTTCATGTTTTATATTTCTGCCTCTATTGGACTTCCTGTTTTTTAAAGGGAGGTAAAAGTACACATGTAGTTTTGTCACTTTGGGACATTTTTAAAGTTATTTGAATATTACCCTGTGTTTGTGTTGTAAGTTGTGTCCCCTGCCTTATACTGAGAGTAAAATAATTAAATTTTTGTAAATAAATTTGTAAATAAAAAGTAAAATAAATTAAATTACTGAGAGTAAAATAATTAAAATCAGTAGCTACAAATGTAATGAAAAAATTCTGCTTCAGAAAATATTTATAGGATTTTTTTCAGACAATACTTCACCCTGTTGCTGTGATATCAGTATTCAGCAGTGAAGAATTATGTAATTGGATTGATGGATATTTTATAGCCTGTCAGTTTCCAGGGGGAACTTTATAGACTATAGTCAACGGCTGTAATATTCCAAAGGGATAGATATATGTGTCATTTTTCCAAACTAACAGTGCCTAGTTTTAATGTTGGAAAAGTTTTCTTTCTTAGGAAGAACACAAAATAGGCATAGATCATCCAAAACCCTCTGCTTCCTTCCCATGCTGAGCTAATGATATCGTAAATAAAGTCTGTGGTGTAAATGTATATTAGTAACAAGTGATTTGATGCATTATGATTTTTTTCAACTGGGAAAGCATATATGGCTTTCAGATTTTTGAAATTTAAAATATCATTAACACTATTATTGACAAGGTGTTTTTGTGACTTGCTTTGTATAAAGTACTAAATGTTCTTTCTGAGATGAAAAATGATGGAAGTGTGGACAGTCTAGCCAAGTTTCAAGCACTTAAGAGATGTCTGCTTGACAACAGAAACAGTGTTGACTCACAGATGTAACAGAAACTCTTCTGATTTGCCTTAAGATCTTGTGGGAGCCATGTGAAAGTTAGGCAGAGCTTCATTGCGCAGGAGTGCATAAATATGTGGAAAATTGATGCTCTTTGAAGCTGCAATTATGTATGGGTGCACTTGGGCCCAAATGAAATCTGTGAGAAATAGGTTAAATCACAAAAAAGTAGGGGTTTGGATTTGGGTTTTTGGGTTTTTTTTTTTTCTACTAAGAAAAAAAGATTTCTTTCCCCAAAGAACAAGTTCTTGAACATCAGAGGACTAAGTAACATACAGATATATTGAAACATGGTCTAATCGACAAAAATTTCTGAACGTCTCAATCACTGCCCATTTGTCTTGTTTTGTGTTTTTTGTTTTGATTTGTGTGTGTGTTTGTTTTTGTGTTGTTTTGGGTGGGTTTTTTTTTTTTTTTTTGTTCTCAAAGAACTTTATTGTTCTGCATCAGAAACTGTTGTCTGAATATGGTCCTCTTACTTCATCTGTTTCAATGGGGATGATGGTCATAAGACTTTGACACATAATTAGAAAATCAAAGCATTTTCTAAACTCCTGCTTAGTCCAGATGTTTTCAAAATAGCTGTCAAGTCTTGATGCGATGGCATCAGAAACATGTGAAAGAGTATGGGGAAATCACACTGCTGTAGTTCTTCAAACCCAAGAGCTTCTTCCATTGAATTCAGTCTTAGTAGGAGGGCCTTGTATAAGCTGGGAGACTTGATTTTACTCTACATTCTAGTGGAGAGCATAGCATTAGAAAGGCCTGGCATGCAACTTCCATTTGTTATGGATATCTATACAATAAATAAATAGTTGGAAACTCTTAACATACACTCCATAAGTTCCACAAAATGATTCCCAATATGGAATAAAAGAACTTCTCCATACATAATCCCTGCAGTTAAATTTCTGATTTTGGGGGGGGAGAAGCCCTTCCTATTTGTTTTATCAGGTAGCTGCAGAAAAAATATAGTGCAAACACCCAGTTTGTTCTCCTTTCAAAGCAGGGAAACTTCTATGGAAAGTTCCTGAAGAGTACATGCCACTGGTGCCTAGGTGGTTTTTGTCTAAAGTGTGGAACATGACCCAGTAGTGTTGCACTGCAGCAAAAACATCACAATGTTGGGCATCATCTCTAAGTGTTTAGGAAACTACAAGACAGATGATTATCAATTTAGTTGGGATTTGGTGAACTAGCTGGATTAAAGAAGAGAGAATATTAATGCAGTAACAGATACACTGATTACATGCCTGGATGTTAATGTGATATCATGAACTTCTGACATTTTATTAGGATTTCTATACATGATATTTAATTTAAAGTTGCAGTTTCTGCATGCCAACATTAAGACAAGGGCAGGAAGAAACAGTCTTAAAACCCCTGAATCCTTTTCCATGACACTCATTCTCAAGCAGTCCAAAAATGCTTCACATTCCGTGAGCAGTGCAGCCTGGTTTAAACACAGCAAACACACCTGACCATGGCTCTATTTTATTTTCCCTCAGGATGACAACTTCAACCAGTACCTCTGAAAATCTGAGTCAGATCTCAGGGCAACATACCTAGCTTCCCAGTGTTGCCTGACAGGCTGGAAAGCCTCACATGTTTTCCTACTGCAGGAGCTGCTAAAAGCTGGTGATGTCAGAAGGAAGAAAACAAAAAAACACCCACAACAATAAAAAAACCCCAACAACAACAACAACAAGAAAATAAATCCATCACATTCCCAGAAACAAGCAATTTTGTTCCACTATTTTGTGAAATACTTTTGGCTTTCAGCTTGTTTTCAAGCTGAAACATGGTGACATCTCCCTTCTCAGAGGAACTGAGGGCCCCATATGCCGGCCAGATCCATACCACAGGGAGGTCTGCTGCCTCCCTGGGGCCAGGGTCAGATATATTACAAGGAAACTTCCTAGTCTGGTACGGCCATCAGATTACTATCCCTTATTGGTTATTCAGATTGGTAATGATGCCACAGTGGGAAGCCTCAAAACAATTAAAAAATACTTCAGGGCCCCGGGGAGATCGCTTGAGGGCTCAGGAGCCCAAGTGGTGTTCTCCGCCATTCCTTCAGTGGCAGGGAGTGATACTGAAAGAGGCAGGAAGACCCACCTGATTAATACGTGGCTGAGAGGCTGGTGCCACCAACAGAATTTTGGGTTTTTTGAACATGGGGAGCTTTATGCTGCACAGGGTCTGCAGGGAACAAATGGAGTTCATCTGTCTCCAAGGGGGAAAAGAATTCTTGCATATGAGCTGGCTGGGCTCATTGAGAGGGCTTTAAATTCGCTCCGAAGGGGGAAGGGGATAAAACTGGACCTGCCAAAGTTGAGCAAAAGGGTGGCAGGTCATTGTTGGGCAAGAAGTCACTAGCCCGGCTCAAGTGCATCTACACAAATGCACAAAGCATGGGCAACAAACAGGAGGAGCTGGAAGCCATTGTGAAGTGCATCCGCTATGATGTAGTCGCCATTGCAGAAACATGGTGGGATGACTCTCATGAGTGGAGTTCTGCAATGGATGGCTATAAGCTCTATAAGCGGAATAGGCAAGATAGAAAGGGCGGTGGCATGGCTCTCTATGTTAAAGAGTGTTTTGAATGTATAGAAGTTAATGTGTGATGGACCAGTTGAATGTTTATGGGTTAAGTTGAGGAAGGCCAACGAGGTAGATGTCCTGCTGGGGGTCTGTTATAGACCACCCAACCAGGATGAAGAGGTTGATGGATTATTCTATGGACAACTGGCAGAAGCTGCTAAATTGCAAGACCTTGTTCTTGTGGGAGATCTCAACTTGCCAGACATCTGCTGAAAATATAACACAGTAGACAGGAAACAGTCCAGGAGGTTCCTGGACTGTTTGGAAGATAACTTCCTGACTCAGCTGGTAAGTGAGCCCACCAGGGAAGGTGTCTTGCTGGACTTGTTGCTCACAAACAGAGAGGGACTAGTGGGTAATGTGGTGGTTGGAGGCCGTCTTGGGCTTAGTGACCATGAAATGATAGTTTTCAATTCTTGCCCAAGTAAGGAGGGGGAGCAGCAAGAATATTACCATGGACTTCTGAAGGGCAGACTTCAACCTGTTTAGGACACTGGTTGAGAAAGTCCCTTGGAGTACAGTCCTAGAGGGCAAGGGGGTCCAGGAAGGCTGGACTGTTTTTAAAAAGGAACTCTTAAAGGCCCAGGAGAAGGCTGTCCCCATATGTCGTAAGACAAACCGGCGGGGAAAACAACTGGCCTGGCTAAATGAGGAGCTTCTGGCAGAACTTAGGAGGAAGAGGAGAGTCTACCACCTTTGGAAGAAGGGACAGGCTACTCAAGAAGAGTACAGGGATTTAGTTAGGTTGTGTAGGAAGAATATTAGGGGGGCAAAAGCTCAACTAGAACTCAGCCTGGCCACCGCTGCAAGAGACAACAAAAAGAGTTTTTACAAATACATTAATAACAAAAAAAGAACTAGGGAGAATCTCCATCTCTTACTAGATGCAAGGGGGAACTTTGTTATCAAGGATGAGGAAAAGGCTGAGGTACTGAATGCCTTCTTTGCCTCAGTCTTTAATAGTCAGTCTGGTTATCCTCATGGCATTCAATCCCCTGAACTGGAAGACAGGGATGGAGACCAGAACAGTCCCCTCATAATCCAGGAAGTGGTAGTTAATGATCTTCTAAGCCAACTGGAAACCCACATGTCTATGGGGCCAGATGGGATCCACCCGAGAGTGCTGAGGGAATTGGCAGAGGAACTTACCAAGCCTCTCTCTGTCATTTATCAGTGATTCTGGTCAACTGGGGAAGTCCCAGATGACTGGAGACTTGCCAATGTGACACCCATCTATAAGAAGGGCTGTAAGGATGATCCAGGGAACTACAGGCCTGTCAGCCTGACCTCGGTCCTGGGAAAGATTACGGAACAGTTCATCCTGAGGGTGATCACACAGCAAGTGCAGGACAATGGGGGGATCAGGCCCAGCCAACATGGGTTCATGAAGGGCAAGTCCTGTTTAATCAACCTGATCTCCTTCTAGGATCAGGTGACCCACCTAGTGGATGAGGGCAAGGCGGTGGATGTTGTCTACCTGGACTTCAGGAAGGCATTTGACACCGTTTCCCACAGCATTCTGCTGGAGAAGCTGGCAGGTCATGGCATAGACAGGAGGACTCTTCGCTGGGTTAGAAACTGGCTGGATGGCCAAGCCCAGAGGGTGGTGGTGAACGGAGTAAAATCCAGTTGGCGACCAGTCACAAGCGGTGTCCCTCAGGGCTCAGTTTTGGGACCCGTCTTGTTTAATATATTCATCAGTGACCTGGATGAGGGAATTGAATGTACCCTCAGTAAATTTGCAGATGACACAAAATTAAGCACAAGTGTCGTTCTGCTTGAGGGTAGGAAGGCTCTGCAGTGGGATCTGGACAGTCTGGAGAGATGGGCTGAGCTCAGTTGTATGGAGTTTAACAAAGCCAAGTGCCGCGTCATGCAGTTCGGTCACAACAACCCCCAGCAACGCTACAGGCTTGGGGAGGAGTGGCTGGAGAGCTGCCTGGCAGAAAAGGACCTGGGGGTGTTGGTCAATAGCCGGCTGAACATGAGCCAGCAGTGTGCCCAGGTGGCCAAGAAGGCCAATGGGATCCTGGCCTGTATCAGAAACGGTGTGACCAGTAGGAGTAGGGAGGTGATTGTACCCCTATATTCAGCACTTGTGAGACCGCACCTTGAGTACTGTGTCCAGTTTTCGCCACCACAGTACAGGAGGGATATCAAGGTGCTGGAGCGAGTGCAGAGGAGGGCAACAAAGCTGGTGAAAGTGCTGGAAAGCATGCCCTATGAAGAGTGGCTGAGGGAACTGAGTTTGTTTAGTCTAGAGAAGAGGAGGCTGAGAGGAGACCTTATTGCCCTCTACAACTACCTAAAAGGAGGTTGTAGAGAGGCTGGTGTTGGTTTCTTCTCTAAAATTAGTAATGATAGGACAAGGGGGAATGGACTCAAGTTGCATCAGGGGAGGTTTAGATTAGATATTAGGAGGAAATTCTTCACTGAGGGGGTGGTTAGGCACTGGAACAGGCTGCCCAGGGAGGTGGTGGAGTCACCATCCCTGGAGGTGTTTAAAGAACGATTAGATGTGGAGCTTGAGGATATGGTGTAGTGGCTACAGAAATGCTAGGACAAAGGTTGGACTTGACGACCCTGGAGGTCCTTTCCAACCATAATGATTTTATGATTCTGTGATTCCATGGTCTTATAGCACACATTTCCAGTACTTAGAGTACTGAAGTATGTGCCTGGGAAAAACCAACGTGGATTCACCCGTGGCAAATTGTGCTTGACAAACACAATCTTATTCTACGACGAAGTAACCCACTCAGTTGATGCAGAGCAAATGGGAGACATTGTCTACCTGGACTTCTTCAAGGCTTTTGACACAGTCCCCCACAGCCTCCTCCTAGAGAAATGGACAGGCTGTACCCAGAGGGTAGTAGTAAATAGTTATTTTTCAAACTGGCAGCCAGTCACAAGTGGGGTCCCCCCGGGATGAATATTGAGCCCAGTGTCCACTTCGTAAGTGATTTGGATGTTGGGATGAAGAGCACCCTGATTAAGTTTGCAGACGACACCAAAATGAGTGAGGAAGTTGACACTCCAGAAGGAAGAGCCACCCTTCAGAAGGATCTGGACAGGCTGGAGGAGTGGGCTAGCAGGAACCTTATGAAGACCAACAGACACAAGTGTGAGGTCTTGGACCTGGGAACACATAACCCAGGAACGCAGCTCAGACCAGGATCCACCTGCCTGTAGAGCAGACTTGTGGAAAGGGACCCACAGGTCTTGGTGGACAATAAGCTCAACATGACTGAACAGAGTGCTGCAGCAGCAAGTAAAGCCAACAGGGTGCTGGGCTGCATTAAAAAGGGCATCACCAGAGAAAAAGAAAATTTTTCACTGTGAGAACTATTAGACACTGGAATAATCTCCCAAGGGAAGTGGTGGATTCCCTGACATTGGACAGTTTTAAGACTCAGCTTGACAGACTAGATGATCCTTGAGGTTTCTTCCAACCTGGTATTCTGTAATTCTATGATTCATAGACATACTGCCAATTTTCTGAGATTGTGGAATTGTCAAGGCTGATGCGGTATAATAATTTTAAGTCAGAGACAACAAAACCTACCTCTATCCATACTGATATGTAGGAAATCAGTAAAATCTTTTATTGTTTTGAGCAGTGCTGTCAGATGTATTTGAGGAGATTAACAGTACGAGGTAAGATAAAATTGAAATATTACAAAATTAATTGCAAAAAGTGCCCAAATAGATTAATTTACAAATGTGACAAGAATACCCTATTAGAGAAGGTGTCCTATGTAAACACATTTGTATTTTCTTTCCAAATTAAAATTGAAAAGACAGTAATATTAATTATTTGTATGTTTGTCTTTTAATTTTCAGTTACTAGTAGGACCCTGTGCCTTAGTAATTGAATCACTATGGAGTGTTTTAGGAGGTTAAGGATTGTGTTGTCCAACCCACAAATAAGTTGGTAGGGTAGAGCACTGTTAGGTGTGATTTTTGCCTTCATACTTTACTATATATTCTTAATGTCACATCCTTTTCCAATTACAAATTGACTGCATGTTTTTATCCTAACTAAAATACATCTGGATAGCTAACTTCATGCTTTTTCATTTTGTTTTCCAGTTTAAAAGAATGCTCAACCGGGAGCTAACCCACCTATCTGAAATGAGCAGGTCAGGCAATCAGGTCTCAGAATATATATCAAACACGTTCTTAGGTAAGACTACAACGGGAGTTAACTTTTTTTGCCTTTTGGAGTTTTTTTAATCTCTGTCTGGGCTGTGATAGAGCTTACAAGCAAGTATCTTTCCATATTAATTTCTGTTTACAGAAGTTGTGCATTTAGTATGTTGAGTGTTTGAGTAGAGAGATCATGTTAGATCCATGTCCTCACAGTTCAGTTAGTTTGTGTATGTGGCTTCCCTGTGTGTGTAATTACTGGAAAAGATTCATATACATCTTTTCATGTAACATTGCGACAATTCTGTTGCTACCATATTAAGAAATTAATATATAATGAATTAATTATATATTTAGAAGGATACTTCCACACTGTTTGTGTTATGAATGTTACCATGAAGAAGTTTCAGTATGCTGGAAGCACACAGGCACAAGTAGACTCATAAAATCTTGGAGCACACAGTTTTGATGCTTTGGTATTCCCTGTCTGCATATAAGCAGGAGGGTCAAAATGACTAAATCAACATCTGAACAGATTGCTGACAGAATCTGTGTGTCTCAGGAGCTTGGCTTAGTGGGATGTGAGCATTAAAAAAAGCCTGACACGATATTACAAACAGTATGGTTCCTTCTCTGTGGCTTTGCAGTATGAAGTATGTGTAATTATCTTTGCTAAAACGGGTGAAAATTAATAAAACTTTGTTCCGTACTGTTGATTTTGAATATAACGATAATATACCAATCTCAAACATGTTTTGAGCAAAACACCACTGGTTCATAAAAACAGTGTCTAGAAGGGGAGTCACAGCTGAATACATTAAATTAGGGTAGCAAGTACCTGAAATAGTGTCAGTCATACATGTTAAGATACATCTTTTATTTGTGTGGGATACCGTAGATGGTGCTTTTTGTGTTTTGTTTTGTTTTTTCTTTTTTAAAGAAGCAGGATGTTTTAAGTCTGTTTTATCCTGCTTGTCACCCTACACTAAATGGATCACTTAACGTGCCTGTTCAGTTTACCCATGACTGCAGTAGCATGTCTGAGCGCTGTGACACAGCAGGGTTTCAGACAATAAGAAAGGGATAAGCTTCTATGATGGAGAAGCAGTATTGCACAGCTTCAGGAGCTCTGAAAGTCACAGTGTACAGTAGCCTGAGAAGATGATCCACTTAGGCTGAAAAGACAGAAATACCAGTTTCTACTTGCTTTTACTTGAAAACTTCAGGCTCATTTTAGTAGGGTAAGAAACTGCATTTCTCAGCTTTTTACATGACACTTCACTATTGAGCAGAAAAAGGGCTGGAAAGGCAATCAATTCTAAGTTACTGAGCCATGGGTACTGTGTTGTGACTGCATGAAAAACTAGGATACTTTAAATTGTAGGTACAAGAGGAATACAAAGGGGAAAACACCTCATTTACAGAACTATTACATAGAGTCCTTTCAAAAGACACAGCCTAAGTATCAGGTTCTGAAAAACAGTATGAAGAGGGAAAACATTCTAGTTCGATTACATATTAAAAAAGCCCAAACCATCTCCTCAACATCTACAGACTTCTTCACATAAAATGTTAGGCACATGTCATGAGAACACACATCACAGAATTACAGAATTATCACACTTGAAAAAGACCTCTAAGATCACTGCATCAAACCATCAATCAAAGAAATCAAAAACAACAACAAAAACCGAGAGAAAAATATCTCACCATTCCACTAGAGCATGTCCTGAAGTGTCTCATCTACACGTTTTTTGAATACCTTCAGGGATGATGACACCACCACCTCAACAGGCAGCCCATTCCAGCACCTGACTACTCCTTCACTTTCTAGTTCCTGTTGTTTTAACTGGAAGCAGAAATTTCCAAGCCATATTTATGATTCTAGTTATAAGAAAGCTGGATGAAATTTTGACCTTCCTGGGGATACAAGAAGACAAGGCTCCACTGTCGTCTCACTTTTAAGTGGTGTTTTGAGCAGCTCAGTAGTTGGACCCTGGAGGTCCTTTCCAACCATAATGATTCTATGATTCTATGATCTTATAGCACACATTTCCAGTACTTAGAGAAAAAGATTTTATGTATGGACTGCAGTCAGCCTCCTGAAAGCAAGACTTAATCAGTCATGTAAAGCTCTCCATGTTTCTAATGAGGTCTGCACAACTTCATATGGAACAAAAATCATTCCTTAGGTATGTAACTTTCTACATATGCCCTTGAGGTCTGCATAGCAAGATTTTTTTACTCTCAATTGATTGAATTAGGTTAGGATGAGGTGGCACTGCCATGCCTTAAAGCAACATGATGCTGGTTGTGTTAGAGGTGATTCAACAGGGGCATTGAGCTAACATTGCAATACTCACTATCTGGTTCCTGTTGTTTTAACTGGAAGCACAAATCTCCAAGCCATATTTATGATTCTAGTTATAAGAAAGCTGGATGAAATTTTGACCTGACTGGGGATACAGGAAGACAAGGCTCCACTTTCGTCTCACTTCTAAGTGGTGTTTTGAACAGCTCAGTAGTTTGTATTGATTTTGGGGAAGAATCACACCCATCTTTGATACCAATCCGCAGTGAAGCCACCGCACACATGGTGGTTTACAGCAGGCCTGGACAGGTCACAGCAGAGATTCAGCCCCAACCACAGGCCTACTTGAGAATATGGTAAAGACATCAGCTTCAGCTCCTTGTTCTGGTTCTGATATCCTAAGTGTGCTGCGTAGGGACAGGGTGCAGGCAAAGCTAAAGATCTCAGGCTTTTGCAGGGTATTGAGGAAAATGAATATGTCAAGCTAAAGCATCTGCTTGCTTATCCTTGTTCACAGCATCAAGCCATGAAGAGAGCAGGGACTTAGGACAATGTGTTATCCTCATAACTTTCCATCTTCCCCCTCCCCTCAAAACTTTCAAGTGCTGTAAGAGTAAGCTATAATCAAAAGACCCCCTGGCACAATTTTTTGCTTCCATACCAGGATGTCACCTGTGTGGTTGAATGAGAAGCTTGGGTCAAGATGCAGTATTGGAACAGGAAGAGAAGTATGAGACTGTTGTGGAAAAAGTCTGCAAATGTGGTTAACAGATATCAGTCCCAAGGTTAAGACCTTGGGAATAAGCTTATCTCCATAGCATGAGGGAGCTGAGTCTGGCCAGCACCAAGTGGCCTGGGCATGAGCAGTCCGGGAATAAGCTCTGCCACGGTTAGACTGATGACCCTATGCTGCAGAAAAACGGGGCAAGGGCTGTTGTAATTCTGCCATTGACAGGCTGGCACAGCCTCTGCTGTTTTAATAGGTATTGCACATGCTCATCTGAGAGCCCAGCACCACCTGGTTCAGTCTAACAAAGCTATCCATACTTGCCTTGCCCTGCCACTTCTACTTCTGTCTGCAGGCATTTGTATTATCAGATGTCACTGATTAGTTAGTAAACTAAACACCACCTTATTTTTCCTCCCTATAAAAACTCTTCACTTTAGAAACCTCCTTTCATCCTGCCCTTTCTTGTCAAGCTACATATATCTGCCCAGAAGATACAAATGAAAAAAGAGGGTGGGAGGTGTACCCACCATTGCTTCACGTGGTTTGGCATTAGCATGTCACCAGTGTACCAGGGGAGTGATCAGAAGCAAGAATAGCAGATGTCTCACACGCAGCGTGTCTGTGCTTTTGTACATCCCTGGTTCGGGTAACATGTTTGCTCATTGGATTTTATGTATCACGCAAGTGAGATGGAGGATTTGCCAAAGCTGAATCTACCTGGGTTTGCCTGTCAGTGTGAAATTCCCCACTGCCTGGTTCACAACTTGCTCCCCTCGCTTGTTGAGGTGACTTTTCTGCAAGGCGTTCAGTACCTAGAGAGGTGTTCCTGATGCTAGGGCTGGGTACAGAACAAAGAATCTCTGCCTGGGGCAGTTCCCTGAAATTGTGAGGCCTTAAGACATGTATCCTACTTGCAGTTCTGTACAGCCGCACCCATGACAGAGAAGGGCAGATCACAGAGTTGTCACAGTTGGAAAAGACCTCTAAGATCACATGTATAACTGTCAACAACAACAACCAAAAAAACCCAAACCAACAAAACAAAACAAAAAACCCATGAAAACCAAAACACCTCACCATCCCACTGGATCATGTCCCAAAGCACCTCATCTACATGTTTTTTGAATACCTGCAGGGATGGTGACACCACGACCTCAACAGACAGCCCATTTTAGCATCTAACTACTCTTTCAGTAAAGGAATTCTTCCTAATAGCTAATCTAAACCACCCCTGGTGCAACTTCAGGCCATTTCCTCTTGTCCTGTCGTTATTTACTTGAGAGAAGAGGTCAGCACCCACCTCGCTACAACTTCCTTTCAGGTAGTTGTAGAGAGTGATAAGGTCTCCCTTTTGCCTCCTCTTCTCTAAACTAGATAATCCCTCAGCCTCTCCTCACAGAACTTGTGCTCCAGGTGATTGTTGGGTTGTTATGACTGAAGTGCAGGGCCCTGCACTTGGCCTTGTAAAACCTCATACAATTGGCCTCCATCCATCAATTCAACCTGTCCAGATCTCTCTGCAGGGCCTTCCTACCCTCAAGCAGGCCGACATTCCCACCCAATTTGGTGTTGTCTGAAAACTTGCTGAGGAAGCACTCAATCCCCTCATCTAGATCATTGATAAAGATCTTGGACAAGACAGGCCCCAAAACTGAGCCCTGGGGGACACCACTGGTGACTGGCCACCAACTGGATTTAACTCTGTTCACTTCAACTCTCTGGACCTGGATGGACAGAGAGATTTTAACCCAACAAAGAGTGCACCTGTTTATGCCATGAGCTACCAGCTTCTCTAGGAGAATGCTGTGGGAGACGGTGTCAAAGGCTTTACTAAAGTCCAGGTAGACAACATCCACAGCCTTTCTCTCATCCATTAGGTGGTTCACCTGGTCACAGAACAAGATCAGGTTGGTCAAGCAGGACCTGCCTTTCCTGAACCCATTCTGGCTGGGCCTGATCCCCTGCCTGTCCTGCACTTGTGCTGTG
>JANVCC010006868.1:0-16355 GCA_025345505.1 Todiramphus chloris collaris | reverse complement strand
GCTTTCTCTGTCAGTTACACCTGGAATTGATTGCCACAGGCTTGGACACACATTCCTACCATTTGCCATGGACTAATCAAAACTGCACTGGAACAGAGTGATGACACTTATCACCTGCAATACATTGATGACATCATCGTGTGGGGAAACACAGGGGAGGAAGTGTTTGAGAAAGGGAAAAGAATAGTCTAGATCCTTTTGAAACCTGTTTTTGCCAAAAAAAAAATAAGAAAAAAAAAAAGTAAGGACAAGGGACCTCCACAGGAATTCTAATTCTAATTCTTGGGAATTAAATGGCAAGATGGCTATATTCACATCCCTATGAATGTTATAAATATGATAACAACTATGTCCCCATCAGCTAACAATAAAGAAACACAAGCTTTTCTGGGTACTGGAGGTTTCTGGAGAATCCATATTCCAGGTTACAGTCAGCTAGTGAGGTGAGTCCTCTCTATTGAGTCATCTATCACCTAAGGAGGTGGCTAGTGCCCAAGAAGCACCACCATACAATGAGTTATCAGACGATAAAAGGCATTATGCTCTGTTTACCAACAGATCTTGTCATGCTGTAGGAAGCCATCAGAAGTGGAAAGCTGCTGTGTGGAGTCCCACATGATGAGTCACAGAAAACTTCAAATGAAAAGAATAAATTATTCAGTTTGCAGAAGTTAAAGCCGTCTAGTTTCCCTAGAATTTCTATTGGGACATTCTTTTCTCCAGACATCCCAAAAAAGAGGAAGGCAGGCAAGAATGCCAGGAGGTCTGAATGTATGAACAAGGAGCTCCTGGACACACTTAGATGCAAACAGAAGTTCTACAGAGAGTGGAAGCAAGGAAAGGAAGACTGGGAGGAACACAAAGAAGTTGTCCAAGCAACCAGGGATCAGTTTAGGAAATCTAAAGCCAAGACAGAATTAAATCTGATCAGGGACATCAAAGGTAACAAGAAAAACATATACAAGTATGTCAGTGATAAAAGGAAGGCTAGGGAAGATGTGGGCCCTCTCCAGAAGTAAGGAGAAGACCTGGTCACGAGGGCTATGGAGAAGGCTGACTTACTCAATGACTTCTTTGACTCACCGGCAAGGGCTCTAGCCACACTGCCCAAGTTGCAGAAGACAAAGGCAGGGACTGGGAGAAGGAAGATACACCCACTGTAAGTGAAGATCAGCTTTGAGAACATCTAAATCACCCAAAGGTGTACAAGTCCATGGGACCAGACAAGACCCATCCGCGAGTCCTGAGGCAACTGGTGGATGAAGTCGCTAAGCCGTTTTCCATCATATCTGAAAAGTCATGGAGGTCAGGTGAAATTCCCACTGACTGGAAAAGGGGAATCATAACCCCCGTTTTCAAAAAGGGGAAAAAGGAAGTCCTGGGCAACTACAGGCCAGTCAGTCTCACCTCCATGACTTGCAAGATCATGGAGCAGATACTCCTGAAGGATCTGCTAAGGCACATGGAAAATGAGGCAGTGATTGGTGGCATCAACATGACTTCACTATGGGCAAATCATGCTGGCCATTGAAGAAGCGAGGTAGAAGACAGAAGAGCTGAGCAGAGCTTGACCCTTATGATCCCTCAGCTTTATACCGAATATGACATATATGGGGTGGAATACCCTATGGGTCAGTTTATTGTCACCTGTCCTGTCCGCTCCTCACCACAGGTGTGGCCTTTTACTTCTGCATGCCCCAATGTGGTACACAAGATCTAGCAGTGGCCTTGGTCTGCATACCCATCCTTGGTAGTAAATCTAAACATGGGGTGTTATCACTGCTGGAAGCAGACACTGTCTGTGAGAACAGGCTGATAACTTCAGACAGTGCAGTTAGAAGAACTGAGCTGAAAAGTAAAATTAATGAACAGAATTAGTTCTGTTCTCACTCAAACCAGGACAGCAACTTATCATCCAAAAAGGTGAAAAATAATATTGAAAAAGGGGAAAACATCCTGAGAAAGCAAGAATCAGTAGCTGTCATTGGCTGTTCTAACTGAAAACAGTTTTGAAAAATAAGAATTGATGTCAGAGAACATAAAACATCATCATCTTTTGTCTGCCCCAGTTGAAATATAGAAATTGACTGAAAATAGAAGGTTAAAGACCTATATAAAAATACATATGGCTATTAAGCAGGATTCCTGTTTCTGAAAAGAAAAAATAAAAGTGATTCAGTCATCATAAATACTTGTTTTAAGGGTAACAGTTAAAGAGCAAGACAAGAAAGCTTCAATAATATCTAAATATATACACTTATTGTGATCCAAATTAATATTTCTAGTGAGAATGGAGACCAAGATGAATTTTTTGCTTCAATTCCTACAGAATTCCATGAAATAATGAAGCACAAATTGTCAATTACTTCTAGTTATTGGTATAGCTAATTGTCTTTAAAAGTCATCAGTAGAAAGTAATAACTGATTTTTTATATAAATATATTTTATAACTGGAAGCAATACAAGTAATTTACAATATTGATAGTTTATAAATTATTCTTCTTCAGTTTGATAATTTTGTTCAAAAATATCAAATAACGTGGTCTAGGATAAAATGGACATACTACACATCAGCATTAGCATTATCTTTAGAAATTGCATTTTTTATTTGATTAACAATTATACTTTACTATATTTTGTGAGATTTCAGAACTATGCAGGTGTAATTTCTGAATATGAATCTATAAAGATTCATAGGTATGAATCTAAATGATGCAATATGGCAATACCACTTTGTGGTGGATTTACCGTGGCTGGGCACCAGGTGCCCACCAAGCCCTTCTATCACTCCCCCTCGACCCCCGTCAGAATGGCACGCAGTGAGAAAATAAGACGAAAAGAACAAGGCCGTGGGTTATGAAAGATAAAGTTGTTATTCTCTACTTCGCATCTGCAGATGTTGGGCCGAATCCAGGAAGAAGGTCTCCAGAACGCGTACCAGCTGCTTGGAGGACAAAGCAGAATGCCTACCCATCCTTCTCCTGCCCTCTCCCTTTATAGTTGAGCTGACGTCATATGGTATGGAATATCCCACCGGTCAGCTCAGGTCGGCTGTATCCCCTCCCCCATCTTGCCCCCCCAGCCTCTGGTGCCATGTGAGCACTGGCAGTCATAACACGGGTGTGTTATCAACACCCTCCAGCTCCCAGCGCTGCAGCATGAGGGCTGGATGGGGAAAAGCAGCTCAGCCAGACCCACTACACCAGTTTTCCGAGTTAGCATTAACATCTCCAATACCACCTCTGGCTCTAACAAAACCTGAAGGAGAACGATGATAATGTCATGCTACATTGGATGTGATATCTTTTTTTTTAATTTCTCAAAATTAATTTGGAAAATAAAAAGTGAAATAAAGTAGACATTTGTTGCATTGTTAACACTACCAAAATTACCACCACCAAGAAGAAACCATTAGAATGATATTGGCCTTGATAAGCAGTTTTACTGACATGAAAGACAGCTACTTCTTACAATACTAAGGTATTTCATCCACAAATAATTTAATAGAACATAAAAAACCAAGAAGACATATCTTGCACAATAAAATCCAGTGGAATGTGGAACAGAGTGCTTTCATTTAGTTCAGTATCTGCAGGAGACCATAATGGACAGTCACACACAGACCAATGTGATCAAGTGAATGCCGTTTATTATGGGTTACATAGTTGCTTATATATCTCACTATTCCTAACATGCACTACTAACCTCTACATGATTTGTCACTTGTTTAAAAAGCCATGCACCCTTAATTATACATGATTGGTGACTTTTGGCTGTCAACGTGGCAGGCACACAGCAGTCTTTTCCCTTATCTTCCTTCTTGGCATCAGGGAGTTGTTCTTCTCTTAGCTATCTTCCTCACTCGCAGCTGTGGCCGACCTTGTGGCCTCATTCTTGAAATAAATTCTGTTAGTTTATGAAGGCTGGATTGCACACATGTACGTTGCTAGACAAAAACTCCTCTACAAATCCCCCGTTTTTCTTTTGAGCAATCCAGACAGACAAGACAGCCTTATGTATCATTCACAAAATGCACTGCAAAGCACATGCCAAAACAGCTATAAACAAAATCACACAAATTGTAGCAATAAGCCCTTGCTTGATCAAAATAGCCACTCTATACTTTTATCACAGGTAAGCTTTTACATGGTGCTACTAATATGAAGTGCAAGCTGTCTTGTATTACATGACACTAGCGTTACACTACAGTAAGGAGACCTGAAGCTGCCCTGGGTGTTACTTCTGTTTAAAAAGCGGGACCTACTGGTTAAGAGGAATGAGATATAACTGTACTTGAGGGCTAATATTTCCTCGGCTTCTTACAGATTTGTAAACAAAGTACAGAATAGCAGAGGTGATAGTAAACCGAAGGAAAAAAGTAAACTAGCCTATTACACACACACAGACCTAACTGCAGTTTACATAATGCCTCCTGCCCTGCTGCTCCTTTGGACACATATACACATGGAGTCATGGCTAAGGTAATCGCTCTGTATCTCTCTCTTTTTGTTTTAACAAAGGTGCTACAGCTCCCCAAACCGCAGCAGCCACATATGCAGCCTTATTAAGCTTGACGGGACATTCCCAAACCTCGGTGGATCGCGAAAAGGATTGAGAGGAGCTCTAGGATACTGAAGAACTGGAGCTTCTCGCGTTTGCAGGCTCATGTCATTCAATTTCGTTAAAACTTCCCTCAATAGCCCCACCACCTCTCCTTTCTCTTCCCTTTGCTCACTAGGGGTGGTGACAAACCCAGGAGAGGGAGGGGATGATGGCAAGGCAGGTGTGGTAGGATAGGGATGTGGCGATGCGGAAGATCACGTGCTGTAACGGAAACGTAGGAACTAGGTAGGAAACCGCCCACGAAGGGCTGGCTCTGTTACTGGTATATAACTGCCTGTGGTTTCTAATAAAAAGCCATTTTTCCTTCTTCTCTATGAGAGTCTGAGTCTGACAATGGACCCTCGGTGTCTCCCGGGATTTCAGCACCGAGGATAGTACACGTTAATCACAACAAGTTGTGACCCCCACGTGATCGGGATGTGATTCACGGAGGCAGTGCGCTGGACGACACTGAACCTCTGGAGGGGTGATGAAGCCGGAAAAGGACGTCGATGTTGATTTAGTGGTACAGATATTGAAAGAATGGGTAAAGGAGGCGGGGGAGAAATGCCCGTGAAATGATACTAAGGGAATCATCCTATGGATAAAGGGGAGAGGGTTGATTATTAACCCGCAAGATATTATGTTTGTGAATTGTGGGAAATATTTGAAAGGGAAATTTGGGAATCTGAGAAAACTGGGCACGACGGTGTGGGGTTCCACCTGGGGTAAGATATGTCGTGCTATGAGTAAAAAATGTGAAGAGGCTCAAATATGGGCAGCAGCGAGAACATCTCTATTTGGTGTGGAGCGTCCTCGGCTCCCGGGAATGGATCGGGAAACGCAGGTGGGCACTTCAATAGCAGGGGGCTCTAAACTTCCCAGTCCTCCCCCTAGCCCATTATCAGACAGCCCACTGCCAGAAAAAAGGGCGGAATGTTATCCGGTAGAAGATAAGAACGTAAAACGGGAACACGAGCACTTATACCCGGCAGATGAGTTGACGGATTTAGTGCAGAATTTTACGGTTGCAGAACACGAGCTTTGGGGGCAGGATAGGGTGGAGGAGAGTGATGTGTGGGATGGAGAGCATAAAAAACAGTCATCAGGGTCAGAAAAGGAGCAAGGAAGACATAAAAAAAGGTTGGCAGGGTTACGAAAGGAGCAAGGAGACAGATTGTGCAGAATAGACAAAGCAGGGGACAATACCCAAACACGGTGCCAGTCAGAACAGCCGCCGAGCTATTCAGATGCGGCAACTTCCTCTTCTTCTAACTCAGATGAGGAAGAAGAATCAAAGGGGTGTGATGACACAGACAGGGACGTACTATCCGATGCAGACTCGTTGCCTAGATGCATTATCACACAGGGAGGTGCAAGGTCAAAAACACATTCAACACTGCTAAATAAAGACAAGGGTAGAGTTTATCAAACTAGCAAAGGGAGAGCCCTAATCAACATAAGGGAGGAAGCTAGAGGAGAGATAGTTGAGACGCAGGAGGAATCTGTGGTAAATTCAGATACCATGACAGCCCTTATGGTACAAATGCAAGCAGCAGTTCATCAAATGCAGAATATGGTGCAACAGCAGAAAAGGGTACTTCCATTATCGCAGCTCCATGTAGAACAAAGCACAGAAAACACAGATACCAATAAGGATAGAAAGGAAACGATGAGAACAGATAGGTCTTTAATAGCAGAGAAGTGTAAACTGGAGGGCATTCGTTTGGCTCCCCTCAAAGCTTTCCCAGTTATAGTAAACCAACAGGGAGACAATGAATGGGTGCCGTTAGATCACAAAGTAGTTACTTCATTGTTTAAATCAGTTCAAAATAACGGGCTTTCACATCCTGAGACCTAATTATTAATTGATATGGCATTAGCAACACCAGTCATTCCGGAAGATGTACGGACCTTGGCTAAGGCAGTGTTGTCACCCTCGATATTAACGTTGTTTTTAGAACATTGGGCTACTCTTATTAGACAGAAACTCCAAGAAGCAGAAGCAGATCGCATCATGAATTGCACGGAGTAACCTTTGACCAATTAATGGGCACAGGTGCTTTTGCGACACAGCAGACTCAAACATGCTTGCGTGGCAGAATACTGGGAGCAACGACACAAGCTGCGAGAATCGCACTTGTTGCAGTGAGTCAATATGAGCGCGCAAAGGAAGCATGGATGACCATTAAACAAAAGCTAAATGAACCATTTTTAGATTTTGCAGACAGGCTTCAGAGGGCGATAGCTAGTTCTAATTTGCCATCAGCTACTCACGATGCGATATTGCTAGAGGCTTTGCGTAGTAATGCTAACCCGATTGCAGAAAGTATTTTACAGACTCTGTCAGCATTGACGCCGTTGCCTCATTTACTACGAACAGCTGCACTGCAGGAGAAAGCAGGTCCATCAGGAACATCAACCCCAATGGTACAAGTCGCAGACACACAGGAGCGTCATCAGTATAGACAACCTGGTCACATTAAGCATATGTATCCATATCCTCAACTGTGTTGGCGCTGTGGTAAATCGGGTCACTTTGCCTGTGATTGCCGATCATCTAGGCCATCGGGAAATGCCTGGCGGGCTCCCTTTTACCGGGACGGGGGAGCTCGTCATCCAGTGCCCCGTCCACAATTAACACAATTAGTACCTCCCCAGGGGGTCCAGCAACCGACAGCTATGTTACAGGAACGGCAAAGGGAACTGCGAGCAGAGCAGACGGCAATAAAGTATTATGATATGCAAGATCCAGCTCTGTGCCTGACAGAGGACTCGCTGCACTTCTAACCATTCCGTTGTTTCAGCACCTCCTATTGACCATGTATGCAACACGAGAGGCAGGAGGTAAGACAATGACAATACATTATGATGCATTACTAGATACAGGAGCGGACGTCACAATAATTACAACACAGATTTGGCCTAAAGAATGGCCACGACAACTAGGCCCAACGATATATGGAATAGGAGGGGAACAGCAAGCGACAATCTCAATGGACTTCATTACCCTCACAGTGTATGATGTTGATGGTTCACCCATAGAAGCCTCAGTGAAACCAGTTGTCCTAGAAGAGGGTAGACCTCTTTTAGGAAGAGACTTTTGTGCCCAGGTCAATTTGAAAATAACAAATTTGTAATGGGGGCCACTGTCAATTTGCAGCAAATGACGCCTATCAAAATGATATGGCTGACAAATGATCCAGTGTGGGTTGAACAGTGGCCCTTGACACAAGAAAAATTACAAGCAGCCAATGAACTAATACAAAGAGAATTATTAGCTGGGCATATAATACCTTCAACAAGTCCTTGGAACACACCGATATTTGTCATACGAAAGAAAGCAGCAGGACAGTGGCGATTGCTGCATGATTTAAGAGCAGTGAATGGACAACTGCAGGATATGGGCCCACTGCAGCCAGGTCTGCCAAAGGTTAGCATGATACCAAAGGACTGGGCAATCATCAGTATAGACATAAAGGACTGTTTTTTCTCTATACCACTGCATACTGAGGATTCACCACGATTTGCTTTTACTGTCCCATCCATAAACAACATTGCGCCTGTGGAACGATATCAATGGACAGTATTGCCTCAGGGAATGAAAAATTCACCGACACTCTGTCAACTCTATGTAGATAGTGCTATAAAGGAGACCAGAAAGCGGTTTGGGCCTACAGCATTGTTGATACACTATATGGATGACTTCTTGATAGCAGCACAGCAACAAGATACGGCAGAGGTAATCTTGACTCATGTAAAAGGTGAGCTGAGAAAGGCAAATTTAACAATAGCTGAGGCAAAGTTCCAACGTTCGCCAGGGGTGAAATATTTCGGCACATACATTGGGCCTGCGGATGTGAAACCACAGACTATAAAAATACACACTGAGCCTCGAACAATTCATGACATTCAGCAAATAGTAGGTAGTATACAATGGATCAGGAATTTTATCCCAATCACACAGGACATGATGCAACCATTGTATACATTACTACAGGGAAACAAGTACCCACAGGACACAATCACACTCACCTCAGACATACGACTCTGCCTTGAGAACATACTACAACTTATGGTTGATAGCCATATAGACCGCATTAATCTGAAATTAGATGTCCTAGCTCTTATGGGAAGCACCAAACAGGGTGTGATTGGGTGCCTGGGTCAAAAGGTAGCCTGGGAGGGACGTCAAAGATTTACAGCTTTGACATGGTTTATGACATCAGGAAAAAAGGCATTTTTCAGCTGGCCAACTATGCTGGCAGACATGTTCACTAAGTCCCATTTAACTGTGCAAGCTACCTCAGGAAGAGAGCCTATTGTCATTGTAATGCAATGTACATCAAATAGTTTTGAAAAGGCCTTAAACCTTTCATCAGCCCTGCAAATCGCATTAGCAGATTATGCTGGACAGGTTCAATGTTTAGAACGTATCGAATGGGTTCAGCAATTAAGTACATTTAACATTGATCTTGCACAGTGTGTAAGTGACAAACCAAATGATGGCCCCACATATTTTACTGATGCATCTTCTCTAACATCAACAGCGGTCTTGGTATGGCAGGAGGAAAGGGAGTGGAAGAAACGTACATATACTGACAAAAGTAGATCATTGCAGTGGTTAGAAGCAAAAGCTGTAGAAATGGCATTATGACAGAACAGAAACCTCATCGTGAATATAATAACAGATTCTTATTATGTATATAAAGTAATTTTATCAATGTCAACATCAGGACTACCATATTCCGAGATTGCAGTAATGCTAGATGCAGCGCTACAGAATCGAACACAGGCATGCGCAATTATGCACACGAACGGTCACATAGGCTACCCCAGTATCTATAAAGAAGGGAATGACAAGGCAGACTTAGCAGCAAAGGGTGTGAGGACTTTGCAGCAAGCCCAAATATTGCATGAAGAGTTGCATATGGGAGCAAAGAGCTTAGCAAAAACTGCAGGGATATCATTTTCACAAGCCCGAGAAATCGTAGCAATGTGTCCACACTGTCAAACCTCACCGTTATGGCAAATGGGAGTCAACCCATGGGGATTGGCTCCCTCAGCGATTTGGCAGACATATGTTACAATCTATGAACCTTTTAAGTCAAATTCTAATCTGTTTGTAACTATTGATACCTATAGTGGCATCTTAGTTGTTACAGCTAAATGGAGAGCCCCTGCGAAAGAGACAATAATGCATTGGCAGACAGCTATGGCGTGGCTGGGAAAGCCCGATAGCATCAAAACAGACAACAGACCAAATTTTGTGGCCCAATCCGTAAAAGACTGGGCACATCGTTGGAATATTATCATCACACACAGTATCCCCTATAATTCGACAGGTCAGGCAATTATAGAGTGTGCTCACCGTATATTGAAAGAATCTTTAAATCGCATCATAGAAAAGAAATCACATGTCCCTTTAGATCAGCAGGATGTTGTCTTAATGAAGGTGCTATATCTCTGGAATCAATTTGATAGACATGGAATAGACTGTACACCCGTGAAAAAACACTACAATCTTCCCATGACCGAGGTAAAGCCGAAGGTGTTAGTACGTTTTCCAGGAACAGATATATGGTCACCTGGGTGGTCACTGGTTGTTCTTGGTCGAGGATACGCAGCTGTATCTCATCCTGATGAACCAGAAGTACGGTGGCTACCTGCAAGATGCGTTCACCCTGACCTGCGGTGCCAGGGGCAGAACAGGCAACCTCCAAATACAGACCAGAATGCAGGCCCTCCACATGATGACCAGAATGCCGATCGTCAACCGAATGATCCTTCTGGTGATGACCAGAACACCGACCGTCAGGTAGATGGTCTGTCTACAGGCAAAGACTGGGATGGTCCTTCCACAAGGAGAGACTGAACTTTAAGTTTCTTTGTTATAGAGTCAGAAAGTTAAAGCTGTTAAGGCTATGTTAGAATTAATAACTGATGTAAATTTCTATTTAAGATTAGTACCTGATAGAATTGTGATGTAGAATTTGTTTCCTAGATGTATCTCCTATGGCATCGCTGGAGACTCTGCCCACTTTAAAGCAGCATCCGATTTCGGCTCTGTCTGGTAACTGGCCAGTACCAGACCAACCCCTTATCAGCATACAATTTAGGCTCTGTTTGGTAACTGGCCATTACCAAGCAGATCCCTTATGCTGCGTTTGTTCTCCCTTCTGCAAGGCTACCCGTAGAAGATTACTAATGATTTCTTTTTGGTCTTTAAACAAAAAAGGGGGAACTGTGGAAGCAGAAGTTAGGTGGGTCCCTGTGAGATGTATCAACCTGACTTTAACCACAATGATAACGCATGCCTTTAGATTCTTTTACAGGGAAAGGGAAGGATCTGGAGCCTTTTAGTACTGCTACTGGTTTTGGTGTCCTTGGTCAATGGTGATCGCTCGTACAACTGAATGCTGATACAACTTCAAAAATCGCAAACACTCCAGTCTATAGTGACTCCGGGTGCTCCCTCTTTCATCGTCACGGTATGCCAGTTGATGGGCCCAGCTGTTGTAGACGGTGGGAGAATTACGGCACTCAATGTGAGCAATCAGGCAATTCTCGTTTATTGTTAAGACCAACACTCTTTTATACAGTTATTAGTGAGGCTCATACATAGTGCAAAAGTATGTAAAAAGTCAGACCTGCCCAGTTGCTTATCTCTGTGGTCATGCAGCTGGTGCAGCTCCTCATATCTTAGGCCCCAGGCATCTTGTTATTAAAGAACTCCCTTTCTCAAGGAACAATCTGACCTTGCTATTCTGTTACGCTGTCTGTGTCCTGTGCCTGTGCAGCTCTCCCACATGTACCCTGTAGCCACTCTCCCACACCCAGCTGTACTGAATCGCTGGAAAGATCCACATTGTGTCACTGCCGATGCCAAATGGGACAATGGGGATTCCAATCACCCTGGCTAACCACTTTGTTATCCACCCTTGCTGGTCCTCTTCTTATCTTGCTGCTACCTTTAACTTTTGGACCTTGCATTCTTAACAGACTAGTGGCATTTATTAAGTCTCGCTTAGACACATTAGCAGCACAGTATGTCTTGTTAGCTCACATGACTACCATCACCAATGTACTTAATATTGTATCTTCATTGGAATGGAGAGGGGGGAATTGTGGTAGTATAGGGATGTGGCGATGCGGAAGATCACGTGCTGTAACGGAAACGTAGGAACTAGGTAGGAAACCGCCCACAAAGGGATGGCTCTGTTACTAGTATATAAGTGCCTGTAGCCTTTAATAAAATGCCATTTTGCCTTCTTCTCTATGAGAGTCTGAGTCTGACAATGGATCCTTGGTGTCTCCCAGGATTTCGGCACCGAGGATAGGACACGTTAATCAGAACAACAATCCCGGGGAGCGGCATGCTCACACTCCCCAACTAATTGTGCCCCTGCCCTTGATCCTGACCAAATTAAATCGCCTGCAAAGCACACCCTTCACGGAAATCAGTTCACCTTACAGCATAGTGAGTACTTGTAAGAATCATCTTCATCAATATTTTCCAGTCCTGAGGACTTAATACCTGTGACGCACTTATCGCTTCCAGAAAAGTATACACCTGGGGGGACCTGACCCCCCCATCCATTACCAACCGCCTGAGCTCCTTAATAACAGAATAAGACATATCTTGATACGCAGGGACCTGCCTTTGCCGATACAGCACAGGGCACGCTGTAACAACTTTCACATCCCCGGTGTTGCAATGCTTCTTGCCGGCAACGATCCCAGCGTCTGTATGCTGCTGAAACGTTATCATCAGGAGGATATAAATTAGGCTTCTTCTCAGGGTCTCTGAGACCAGGGTCAAATGAATCATCCTCATGATCATCGTTCTTATCAAACTCCAACATAGCGGGCAACTTTTAAACAAATCCCCAGTCTGCTCATCTGGGTATTCCAAGGGAGGGGGTGACCCACAGTTGCATCTGTTGTCGTCACACAACACAGGGGCAGAGGAACGCACTGAAGGAAAAAAAATCCTGGGCTGCCACCAGCAACCTGAATCTGGTCCCCGTCAGCATGCAGGGTAGCGATAACAGCACCCCAAGTCGACAAATGCCCGCAAGCCCCCATGTCTCTATGTCCTGCTTCATAAAATAATTTCTTCCCCACCTCCTGCTAGGCTTCCAGTTGAAAAGTGCCATCGGAGGGAAAATCTGGGACATATTCTGTCACCCAGTCCATAAGACTAATTAACTTTACAGTAGAAACCTCATGGTCCTGCCACTGCATAAGGCGTTGAAAGGCATCCAAATTCTGTTTCTGTTCTCAGGATATTTTTCCTCTCATCATTTCCAACTGCTCACCTGTATAGGTGATGGAGGCGACAAATTCCAAATAATGCTGCAACTGCTTTCTATTGGTTCAGGTGGGTTCTGCCACCGGCACAGTGTTCTCCCAATAACACTGCTTTCTAATGTCCCTGTTTGGGCACCATTTGTGGTGGATCATATCACAGACTCCCCGGTTAAGGTGCAAGAGAGACGCTTTATTAGAACCGTAAGCCACTTATATAGCCAACTATTCTTACCATACAAACTTAACCAATGAGAGCATCCAGCCATGCTCTCATTAACAACACAGGCAAACACAAAAGTTCTCAGCTGCTTTACAGCTATCTTCAAAACAACCGTTCAAAGGCAGACGTTCACAAGACATTCCTGGGCTGTTTAGACTAACACTCCCACTGCTGCCGAAGGTTATACTCCCATCCTAACACTCCCTCACTTTCCCACCAGCCTGGCCCTGGCAAAACACTCCACATAAGTGTATACCAAACACATTAAATCAAAGAGCAGCTGCAGAAGTTTTCTAAGTTTAAGAGTCCGGACCTTACCCAAAGGTATTCCTAATGGGGAGAAGTGAGGTTCAGCCCGTCGACTGATCCCAGGAGTCAGAGATGGTTGGCGATAGTATCCGCCCTGACTTGTCCACGATGATGTCTTCCCCAACATCCCCCGTTACCTAAACCATTTTTATAATAATTTTTACCTTCAAGGTGTAGCTTGAGTGACGCTAGTCATAAATACCTTTATTATGATTGGTGTAAATTTCTATCACTTCACTTTTAAAGATATAGCTGAAGAAAATTCACAGTGCAAGCTTAGTGAGGGGTGGTCGCACTTTGGAGGTAGGTAGCCTTTGGGACCTAGGTGTGTTTTGGTATTATAATGACATTATAATGAGCAAAGTTCACACAAGGACAGTACTTTGTCAAAAACTGTCAGACTGTTGGCACAGAGTCGCAAGCAGGAAGCTTATCAGCCCTGTAGTACCATCAAGTTCCCATCTCTGCTGTGATTTCACAGGGCCTGGCCGTGGAATCATCACTCCACTCCATCCCCCGTTCTAACTAAATTGTACCCTCGAATACAGCTCTGCAAACTTGTTTTCCAGTGAAATTATGATAGTCATGAAATCCCTTTTTTTCTCCCTTTACACCAAGGATTTGTAGATCTGTCATTTGTTGGAACTCGGTTAGAAATTCTGTCAGTGATACATGGGAAGAAATAGGATTATTAACAACAATAAAATAGCAACAATAATCTTTCTAAAGTCACCAGAAATGACTGAATAGATTCAGAAAAGTATTTTTTTAGCAGAAATACCAGATTTAGAGGCACTTTTCAAAGCAGAGAAAGTGAATCCTTTCAAACACTGAACAGGTTTACTTTTAAAACCCAGTGTTTCAGAAGCTGTGAACTCCATATCTGCCCAATCCAAGGTTCAGGTTTCTGTACCTCTGCAACTGTTAAAATTTTCAGACATTCTGTTGCAAACTACATGCTCCACAAACATGTCTGTCACATAGTGAACTTGAAAAGTGCACACTGACCTTCATATCATGAAGGTACAACTGAAATCATAATCTAGTTTAAGAATTACCTTAAAAAAAAAAAAAACAAAAAAACCCAACATTTGACCCTGCCATTAAGAATTCAATTAGGATAATTCACAGGTAATAACTTTTAATCTTCTAACTCAAACATCCGTTAAATGGTGTCCTCTGTATTCTTACCAAAGCATTTTTAATTGAGCTTTTCTTTACAACCAAGCTGAAGATCAATAGACTAAGGAATTAATATAAAAGTTCATTATATTCCCCAGTTTTATAGGGGAAATATTGTCATGAGGTAAGCATGGAGTTGATCCCAACTTTCAAAAAGAGATTGTTCAGACCATGCCATTTCTGATGAGTGAATAGAGAAACATTGCTTCTACTAAGCAAGCTTTTTCTGTGATATAGGATGGGCCACAACCCTGTGTGATTGGCATGGTAGCTTGATTGGAAAAAATAGGATAGATAATGCTGCAAGTTCTCGTTGCCTTGAATGAAAGACAGAGCTCAGATGAGAAGTCCCACCAAAACCAGTAACTCATGGAAGGCAAGTTTATCCCAAGACCTATCAGAAAACTCTAAATGTAAAATCCTTTTTGACAGGTAAGAGGGTCTGGTATAAACTGTTGAAATTGCTTGGTTAACTGCTACTTGCTCATGGTCTGATTACAATTATTGTTTCAAATAATATTTCTCTCAGAGTTGCTCACCCTCAGAAAGCTCCTACTGAGTCCCCCATTTAAGAGTCCATGCCATGATTTGTCAGTAGTCTCATAATGATAGTCATAGCCTTCATCCGTATACACTAAAAGCAACAAAAACCTAGGCCAAAGCTTGCCAGTGCATCCACTCTGCCACAGTAAATGGCTATCCAAAATAAAACCATCAAAATCCATAAAACCCAGAATATAATGTACTTCATGCAGGTTTCCTCTAGAAAATGTCAGGGCCCTGACAGCATCCCCCTTCTGTCATTTAGTCGGTAAATTAAAAAGTTTATCTGGCTGAGTCTAAAGTCAGCTCTTATGCTGATAAGAGCTGTAGTGAAGAAAGCTGGAAGTGAGGCCATGCCTCTTCTTTCTCTTGGGAGATGTTTTCCAGCTTCATTTTTACTGCTGGCTTTGGTCTGTGCAACACTGCATCTGTACAGCAGCTGGATCTGCTCCCAGTCTCTCATTTCTGCAAGTCTTATGGGGGCTGGGCTCCTAGCTTGTCCTTGGACCTGCCTTGTCACTATGGCCTTGCCAGATCACTAGGCTGTGTCTGACCCTTATCACCTTTTCTGATCCTGATCCTGTCCCAGACTTGTCACTCTACATCCTGTCTCCTTGTTGGTGAGTCCACTGCTCCCACCTGCCTAGTTATTGTGCTCTGTTCTCAGTTCACCTTCTCCTTGCAGAGTAGCCTGCTCTCACTATACCCTGACAGAAACAAGATGGGTGAAACCAAGCACCTGCTACGCACTATATATAGAAGATAGAAACTCCAGGAAATGCTGTCTCCAGTAATGTTTTCAAGTGTCATGGTTTAACCTCATCCGGCAACTAAGCTCCACACAGCCAGTCACTCACTCCCCCTCGGTAGGATAGGGTAGAGAATCAAAAGGGTAAAATTGACAAAATTCAGGGGTTGAGATAAAGACAGTTTAATAGGGAAAGCAAAAATGCGCATGCAAGCAAAGCAAAATAAGGAATTAATTCACAACTTCCCATCAGCAGATGGGGTTTCAGTCATCTCTATGAAAGCAGGACTCATAATCACACATAATGGTTACTTGGGAAGACAAATGCCATCATTCTGAGTGTGCCCCCTTCCTTCTTCTTCCCACATCTTTTATTGCAGAGCATGGTGTCATGTGGTCGGGAATAGCTCTTTGGTCAGTTGGGGTCAACTGTCCCGC
>JANVCC010006867.1:0-10075 GCA_025345505.1 Todiramphus chloris collaris | reverse complement strand
TTTGGTAGGGGCCACTGCGATTCCCAGATTGGTCTGTTAGTCAGCCAACGCAAAGGCAGCGTAGGAAATTGTGCGCCCTTACACACAGTGACCCCTAACAAAAATTTGTCCCAATTCGTACCCCCCAAGCTGCCAGCACATCCCGCCCCCAGAGGTTGACTGGAGCATTAGTAACATAAGGCTGAATTGTAGCTGTGTGTCCCTCTGGGTCTTTTACCATTACAGGTCGTTCGCTTAAATAGCTCTGTGCGGTTCCTCCTAACCCTGAGATGGCCGATCCCACGGGGGCTAAAGGCCATGAAGGAGGCCACGCAGAGAAGGAGATAATCGTTACATCAGCACCCGTATCGATCAAACCTCGAAGCTGAGTCTGGGGTGGACAAGCGTTTGGCAGGACTAGGGTACATGTCATCTGTGGCCTTTGGCTAGAGATGTCTGCAGTCCAGAAGATCTGAGGAAGTCCTGTAGGTCCACTGCCGCTATCGTTGTGAACTTGTTGTTCTGTCCTGGGGACACATGACTTAAAAGGCATTAATTGAGCAATGCAAGTCTTTTCAGGGATAATAACGGGGATTGGGCGTGGAAACCATAGCATGAATCTGGCCTGTAAAGTCATCATCAATAGCTTCTGGGTGTACAAAGATCCCTCGGTGGGTAACATTAGGATTTCCCACGAACATTGCACTGAGTCCCTGACCTAAGGGTCCATATGCATTCAAAGGGACCTTATAAATACAACTAGAATCTAGGACGACAGTTGTTGTGGTGTAGACGTTGGCCCCGGCTGATCCTGGGCTGCCGTCTCTAAGGTGGCTGGGTACGCCTGTGTCTGTGCCATTCCCTGGGGGATTACCTGCATCGGAGAGCAATTCCCCCTTTGCACCCTGGTGTGAGTTTCCCGACAGAGGCCGACCGTCGGCATGGCGCAGAGATCTGCAGTATTCTGTATGATGACCTGGCCTACCACACCTCTTGCACTGGGGCGTCCCTGCGTTTTCCTTTTGCCTTGGTTTAGCCCTTTTCCGTTTGCTCCCAGCTTTGGACTGCTTCAGTTCACAATCTGAACATGCGTGAACAGACAGCAGAAACGCAGACAAAGCAGACCTTTTATGGCTCACAGATCCCACCTTAGCACAGGCTTCAACCATATCTGTGAGTGTAGGCTCCCCTGGTAGAGCATCAATGATTTTTCTACACTCGTCGTTGGCATTGTCTCTTCCTAATTGTATGCACATCATCTGCCTCATTGAGTTATCTTCAACCTGCTTCTCAAGGGCAGCAGCAACCCTTTCTACAAAGAGTAAAAATGGCTCTGTCTGCCCCTGCCGTATTTTCATGTACCGTGTTTGAGGAGTAGCCATGTCCATGGTCTTAAATAGAGCTCCCATGCCAACCTTTTGAGCTTGCTCTAGGATTTGAAGGGGCCAGGTGGCCTGGAAATCAGGATTAGAGTAGTAATCAAGTCCCATAAGGGCATCTACTTCAACGTCATGTCTAATGTCAGTGGAAGGCAACTGCTTATTCTGTAGTGCAACCTTCTCAGACACCTTTCTCCAGATACTCTCAAAAAATGCATATTGTACAGGTTGAAATATGATTCGAGCTAAGTGCTTAATACCAAATGGAATACGCAGATCAGCATTCAGCACTCTAAGAAGTTGCATGAGTTCAGGAGAACTAAGCCCATACTGTGCCACTTTCGATTGTAAATCTTGCACAACCTTCCAAGCAATAACATCATGTCTATCATGTTGACCTGTATTTGGGACAGCCTTAAACACAGGATAGGCTTGGACATCCCCTTGTGGGGTGTTACTATCGCCTTGAGTTAGTGGCACACCCTTTTGAGGCGTTATAGCAATCTCCTGATCATGCATAAATTCCCCTGATCTGTCTGGCAGTCCCACTTTGTCTAATAGATCCCAGTTGCCCTCCTCTAGAGCCCGCAATTTAACTGACTCCCAGAAACGCCTGCTGTTTCTTGGAAGTGTTATGAATAATGATTCCATCCATTAACTAGTAACGGTTATGTTTATTATATGGGGTTAATAAAAGGCAAGTAAACAGCGCTGGGTGCGCGCGGAGTCCTCTCAGGTTCTCACAATATGCAGTGAGAATCCTGCCTTTCTCATGCATGTTATGAAAAACAGTAGGATGGTTTTTGTAAGCTAGACTAACATCTGGTGTTTTGCTAAGTTCTGTTTATGGTACATTGGAAAAATATTTTGAAATGGGTGTTGTAGGACTTTAGCCAATCACCCTAGGAGATGGGTGATCACTGACCAATCGCCCTATGGGGCTAGGGTATGTAAAAAGGGGCTATAAATTAATAAAGTTGCTTCTTTTGCCTGCTCTTGCTGAATTTGTGTGTTGCTGCAGCTCTTCGCTCCCGGTATAAACATCAACAGAAGCCAACTAGGGAAGGCACCATCCCAGACCTGCTGCTCGTGAACAGATCAGGACTTGTGGGGGATGTAACAGTTGGAGGCCATCTTGAGCATAGTGATCATGAAATGATAGAGTTTTCAATTATTGGAGAAGTAAGGAGGGGCATCACCAGAACTGCCACCTTGGACTTTTGGAAGGCAGACTTGGCCTTTTCACGAGACTGATCGACAGAGTCCGTTGTGAGGCAGTCCTGAAGGGCAAAGGAGTCCAGGAGGTCTGGACATACTTCAAGAACGAAGTCTTAAATGCACAGGAAAAGGCCATCCCTGTGTCCCGAAGGACGAGTCATCGGGGAAGAAGGCCAGCCTGGCTGTTGATCTTAAGTGCCATCACACAGCATGTACAGGTATCAACTTCTACAACTGTGACTGGCACATACTGGAGGAGGCAAGTGTTGTATGGGGCCTCATATAAGAACACAATCAAGGACAACAACTGTGGCTGGCATCCTGGAGGAGTGCATAGATTATTGGACGCCAGTTAAAAAGGATTCTACAAACAGAAAGAAGAGCTAAGATATGACCTTATGTGGAAGGAAGCCTCAACGTTCATGGAAAGGACACTAAGAGACCCCTCTTCAACAACCACTAGGGATCACCAGATACCACCAAAGACCCCCAGGGAAGCCCCTCGGAGATCCAGGCCGCATGTGCAATAGCTATGCATATAGGATAATTAGTTCCCAGAACTAGAATGAATATATATAATCTTATAGTTGTGTATATTCCTGTTGTGGGAGGCCTCGGCTTGTTCAAGGCAGAATTAGATAGATAACCTTGAATAAACATCTCTGTACCCTTGAGGAAGCCAGAAAGTCCTGAGAAAAAAACCACCAGTTCGCAAACAGGGAAAGATTATCAATGTTATAACAGAAAGAAAGAAGCATCCAGTTGTAGACAGGTGGTCTTTGATTAGGCCAACCAGGTGTGGGCACTTATTATTAGAATGATTATAAAAGGGCTTGCAATGATAGTAACATTAGAAGTAGCCTCTTTTGAAGTGGTTGTGTGTGTCTGTCTTAGCAATGATTTGTTGAGCTGTACTTCTATATCTGGTGACCCTGATATAATACAGGAGGGAAGGAGATGCAGAGGTGAGTTGTTGGAGGAACTTGTCAAGTGGTGCCCTCAGAGGAGGGAAGGCCTGTGGTAGGTGAGATGTTGGAGCACCTTGTCTAAGTGGAGTCCCTGACCAACCCCTGTGATTGTGGAGAAAGCAGGGGAGATGGAGGGTGGTGGAGCTGCTGGGTCTGCAGGGAGATATTTGATGCCTGATATATTAGGTGAGCCACTGGGAACTTGTGAGGGTCACTTGGTCAAGAAGAGGCCAGTGTTTGAAATGTGTGAATGAGAAAAAAAGGACTTAAATTAGAGCAAAAAAACCAGCTTATGAAAGAAGGACTCAAATTGCAGAAAAAGAACAGCTTTGAAGTGCATACAGTAACAGCATTTAGCATCTGGCAGTGGGAGAAAATTGGGGAAAAGTTAATTGATAGTATTATCTGGGGATATAAATGTCAGGAAATTAATCCACAAACAGTGGAGGTTTATGTCCAAAAAGCAGATAGAGGAGTCCTTTTACTTTATTTGAATAAAGGGAGAGGCCATGGGCCATTCCCCTGGGGATTCTCAAGTTTTTGGAGGACATAGCCTCCTTTTCATCCTAATTTCCTGTCTGCTTTTCCCTCTCTCTTTCCCCATTGGCTGAGGTACTTGAGAGGTACAGACTTCCTGGAATGCTTAATATCTAAGGTTCCCTTCTAATGCATTACCTCTCCTTTAATCCCTTACAGAATTTATGGCTCATCCCATTGTATCCAATTTTCATTCAACAGCAGACCTACAGTATATTTGTAAAAACAAATCTCATTCCATTCCTCAGTCAGTGGAATCCTTCCTATTTTTCTTCTTATCTCTTGGTGCTAGTCTTATTTCCAGCAGGCCCACAGCTTGTTTTGTAAAGAGAAACCTTCATTCCTTACATTCACTCCTCTTTTTATTTTCTTAATAATTGTCTTTACAAACTTTAGTTATCACTGACTTCATTTTCTGTTCCTGAGTCTTTTTTTTGGTTTTGCAATTATTTGCAGTGTTGTCATTTTTCTCTCCTTTTGTAGCCATTTCTGGATCTGTAGGCATGGCTACTACCTGCATTCCTTTGATCACATGTTGAATAAGCTGTACTAAGCAAGGAATCATGCAAGGTAAAAAGATTAGAGTTTCTACAGCACATAAGAGGGGAAAAAAGCATTTGTTTAACCCACTGTCCACCAGGTAACCATGAAAACATGTCCCATTCCCATCCTTTCCACATTTGGACTGGTACATGAGCTAACTTTCTTATTCCTTTTGTTATTTGTTTCACCACTTTTTCCTTTGTCATCTATTTGCAAACAGCAGTTGGAGTCATTTAATTTTCCACACACTCCCCCTTCTGCTAATAAATAATCTAATACCATCTGATGTTGAAAGATTGCATTCCTCATCTGAGTGGATTGGTCAGCAAGAAGGTCAAGAGCTGTAGCTGTCTGGTTAATTATTATTTCAAAAACAGCTTGTAACCTAATTATCTGATTTAAATTATAAATGGGTTCTCTGGCACCTGATATTAATTCAGTAGGGTTCCAAGTGGCTGGTCCACAGTGTTGTATGATTTGCTCAGGTGCCCATTCATCTTTTCCCCACTTTTGGGTGCTCCCTCCAGCCAAGGATGCATCAATTGACTGCTTTTCTCTGATTAGATCATCATACACCTTGATTCCTAACTGATTTCCCTGAACTTGTGGTAGCAGAAAGAACACTGGTCTAATGTACCCCACATAACATATACCTGACCAGTTTGGAGGTAACATGCGATAAGCATATTGGCCACAAAGCCAATATTGCCCTTTTAAAGCCCGGGTCCTGTTGGCAGAGGGGCCTTCCCAATTTTCATCATCAACTGGTGGGTCAAAATACAGCTTGCTTCCTGGGCCTAATGGTTCCCCCAACAACAGTTGCCCCCCCATAAGAATCACAATATCTGCATTTCCAAGCTTCCGCGATGAGGTTTCCACCTGTGGTTACATCCCACATCTGTTTTGTTAAATGTGGACCAGAACTTATTAAAAAGGGTTCGAGTTCCGTTCCGATGTTGCCACTTCCACTGATAGTCACAGACAACATGTGTCCTACTTGTGGAATTATATTGAGGGCACCTTAAAAATAAGTGATCAGAAAACTTATCCTTTCCCACTGCTTTACAGCCTTCAAACTCTTTTTGGTAATTATGGTAGGAATACCTTACCCAGTGTCCGGGTTTGAGTCAGAACTAATTCTGTTCAGTAATTTTACTTTTCAGCTCAGTTCTTCTAATTAACTGCGCTTTCTGAAGTTAGCAGCCTGTTTTCACAGACAGTGTCTGCTTCTAGCAGTGATAACACCTTATGTTTAGAGTTACTACCGAGGATTGGTATGCAGACCAAGGCCACTGCTGGGTCTTGTGTACCAGATTGGGGGGTGCAGAAAGTGAAAGGCAGGGAGGAGCGGACAGGACGGGTGACTCTAAAATGACCAATGAGGTATTCCATCCCATATACGTCATATTCAGTCTAGAGCTGAGGGACCCGAAGGGTCTCTGGGCTCTTCTCTCCCCTCTTGGACTGCTTTGCCAGCTTTTGCTTGGCTTGGCTCAGGTCCTCTTTTGGTTCCTTCCTCGGAGCACCCAAGGAGGACTCTGTCTGTTCTGCCTTCGATCCCAGTCTGCGTGTTCCTGAACCCGGTACCCGAATCCAGCTCCTGAACACAGCTTCCCGTCTGCTGCAGGGCCCAGTCTGGGACTTCCCTGGTGCCTCCACAGCACCAGTGGTGACGGTGATGTAATTACCATCAGGGGGGTTGGGTTCGATACTGGTTTTGTATAGATTTGTATATATTCCATTTTTATAATTATTAATTTCATTTTCATTAAAGCTGTTCTAGTTTCCTTTTCTAATTGCTAAGTCTCTCTCCCTTATTCCCTTTCTCTTTCCCCTCTGGGGAGGGAGGGGGGTTAACAGAGAGTGTCTGTTATAGGTCTAAGGGGCTGCCCTGACCCTAAACCGTGACACCAGAACCATCCGTGAAGATGGTGGGTCCTTGCACTGGCACCTGACTGTTTTTTGGCTGCAAGGTGAAGCTGGTCGATTTTGCCAGCTGCAGTAATTTATGGCTGGGCAGGTGGTAAGCGATCTGCCCTGAAAAGTCTTGCAGCCCGCTTTGCAAAGGAGCACTATTGGCAAGGCTCCCCTCAAAGTGTTCCTGTGGTACTGGAAGAACAATTGTTGCAGGATCCCCTGCCATTGGAGGCATTTGATTATCAGAGAAGTAACTAATTCAAAGAATGTGGGTGCTGTCTTGGAAAAAAATATTTTTCCAATGTACCATAAACAGAACTTAGCAAAACACCAGGCATGTGGATGCTGTAAAGCTGCTAGCAGAGGGATTTTCTCAGGTTCTCACAATATTCGGTGAGAGTCCTGCCTTTTTCATGCATGTTATGAGAAACAGTAGGATGGTTTTTGTAAGCTAGACCAACACCTGGTGTTTTGCTAAGTTCTGTTAATGGTACATTGGAAAAATATTTTGAAATGGGTGTTGTAGGACTTTAGCCAATCACCCTAGGAGATGGGTGATCACTGACCAATCGCCCTATGGGGCTAGGGTATATAAAATGGGGTTATACATTAATAAAGTTACTTCTTTGGCCTTCTCTTGCTGAATTGGTGTGTTGCCAATCGAGCTGACGGCACTGACTCCAGTGGCAGAGGCGGCTCTGTCACAACATCCGCCTGCACCGCCACAGCCGGCTGCCTTGCTGCACCCTGCGTAACCGACTGCAGCCCCCACCGCCGTGTCGCCCTCTAGCCCGGCACCCGTACCCTGCCCACCTCCGTTGTTCCTGCTGGGGTCCTCAGGGAAACCCCTGTCTGATGATTCAGGGAGTGATGCAGAGGGCATGCTTGCCTCAGGGTGGAAGGTTACGGTAAGCGGGTGTTGGAAGAAGCGGTTGCTGCAGAGCCATCCTTGGATACTCCCAGACTGTACTGTAACTGTCCGTCCAAGAAACATCAGGCGTTTCTGGGAGTTGGTTAAAATGCAGGCTCTAGAGGAGGGCAACTGGGATCTATGAGACAAATTGGGACTGCCAGACAGGTCAGGGGAATTTATGCGGGATCAGGAGACTGCTATAACGCCTCAAAAGGGTGTGCCACTAACTCAAGGCGATAGTAACACCCTGCAAGGGGATGTCCAAGCCTATCCTGTGTTTAAGGCTGTCCCAAATACAGGTCAACGTGATAGACATGATGTTATTGCTTGGAAGGTTGTACAAGATTCACAATAGAAAGTGGCACAGTATGGGCTTAGTTCTCCTGAACTCATGCAACTTCTTAGAGTGCTGAATACTGATCTGCTTGATCCATTTGATATTAAGCACTTAGCTCGAATCATATTTCAACCTGTACAATTTGCATTTTTTGAGAGTATCTGGAGAAAGGTGTCTGAGAAGGTTGCACTACAGAACAAGCAGTTGCCTTTCACTGACATTAGACATGACGTTGAAGTAGATGCCCTTATGGGACTTGATAACTACTCTAATCCTGATTTCCAGGCCACCTGGTCCCCTCAAATCCTAGAGCAAGCTCAAAAGGTCGGCATGGGAGCTCTATTTAAGACCATGGACATGGCTACTCCTCAAACACGGTATATGAAAATACGCCAGGGGCAGACAGAGCCATTTTTATTCTTTGTAGAAAAGGTTGCTGCTGCCCTTGAGAAGCAGGTTGAAGATAACTCATTGAGGCAGATGATGTGCATACAATTAGGAAGAGACAATGCCAACGATGAGTGTAGAAAAATCATCGATGCTCTACCAGGGGAGCCTACACTCACAGATATGGTTGAAGCCTGTGCTAAGGTGGGGTCTGCGAGCCATAAAAGGTCTGCTTTGGCTGCCTTTCTGCCGCCAGTGTAAGAGGTGTGGTAGGCCAGGTCATCATACAGAATACTGCAGATCTCTGCGTCATGCCGATGGTCGGCCTCTCTTGGGAAACTCACACCGGGGTGCAAAAAGGGGGAATTGCTCTCCGATGCTGGTGTTCCCCCAGGGAATGGCACAGACACAGGCCTACCCAGCCACCTTAGAAACGGCAGCCCAGGATCAGCCGGGGGCGACGTCTACACCACAACAACAGTCGTCCTAGAATCTAGTCGTATTTATTAGGTCCCTTTTGGATGCATATGGACCCCTAGGTCAGGGACTCAGTGCAATGTTCGTGGGAAATCCTAATGTTACCCACCGAGGGATCTTTGTGCACCCAGAAGCTATTGATGATGACTTTACAGGCCAGATTCATGCTATGGTTTCCACGCCCAATCCCCCTGTTACTATCCCTGAAAAGACTTGCATTGCTCAATTAATGCCTTTTAAGTCATGTGTCCCCAGGACAGAACAATGAGTTTGCGACGATAGCGGCAGTGGACCTATGGGACTTCCTCAGATCTTCTGGACTGCAGACATCTCTAGCCAAAGGTCACAGACGACATATACCCTAGTCCTGCCAAACGCTTGTCCGCCCTAGACTCAGCTTCGAGGTTTGATCGATACGGGTGCTGATGTAACGATTATCTCCTTCTCTGCGTGGCCTCCTTCATGGCCTTTAGCCCCTGTGGGATCGGCCATCTCAGGGTTAGGAGGAACCGCACAGAGCTATTTAAGCAAATGACCTGTAATGGTAAAAGACCCAGAGGGGCATACAGCTACAATTCGGCCTTACGTTTCTAGCGCTCCAATCAACCTCTGGGGGCGGGATGTGCTGGCAGCTTGGGGGATACGAATTGGGAGAAATTTTTGATAGGGGTCACTGTGCGTAAGGGCGCAGTTTCCTATGCTGCCTTTGCAGTGGCTGACTAACAGACCAATCTGGGAATCGCAGTGGACCCTACCAAATGAGAAATTAGTCGCCTTTCGTCAGCTAGTTTAGGAACAGTTACAACAGGGACACATTGATCCTTCTACTAGTCCCTGGAACACTCCTGTTTTCGTAATTAAGAAGAAATCAGGGAAATGGAGACTCTTCCAAGATCTCTGAAAAGTTAACACAGTGATGGAAGGTATGGGGGCATTGCAGCCTGGTATGCCCTCACCCACCATGATTCCAACAGGGAGGGACATCCTGATCATTGATCTGAAGGATTGCTTTTTCACAATTCCTTTGCATCCTAACGACAGACCAAAATTTGCCTGTACTGTGCCTGCAGTTAACAATGCTGAACGTGCGAAGAGATATCAATGGAAGGTTCTACCTCAGGGCATGAAGAACAGCCCGACTATCTGCGAATGATATGTCGCTCAAGCTTTGTCCGGAGTCCGTGAGTAGTTTCCTGAGGCATACTGCTACCATTACATGGATGATATCCTTGTGTCAACATCCACACAGAACCAGCTGTTGAGGACAGAGCCTCGGCTGCTCTCTGCTCTGCATTCCTATGGGTTGCAAGTGGCTCCGGAGAAAGTTCAACAGCATCCTCCCTGGAAATAATTAGGAGAAAAAATTTTGGACTAAACTATACAACACCAAGAGGTGCAATTCTCAGATTCTATTAAAACC
>JANVCC010006864.1:0-12357 GCA_025345505.1 Todiramphus chloris collaris | reverse complement strand
GTATTGGAGGGAATAGCCATTCTAATATTTGAACTTGTGAAGGTTTGCTTCTATTTCTGTTTACTCGTACTGTGTCAGTGGCATCATCATGGCATGCCTCTCTTGGCCCGTTTCCCTTTTCTTCTTTATGCCACTGACATAGTATCGCGCATGTTGATGGTTCCAAACAAATTAACAATGTTTTTGGCAGAAATTCACAAAATCTGGACGCACTAGCCGTTTCTATCATTTGAAGGATGACATCTACAGCTTGCCATTGTTCAGGTGTTACAACAATAGAAGTTTCAGCTCGGGTTCCCCTCAGTAGTGGTACCAGTGGTGCCACCTTATCATTGGATATGCCCACAATATTGCGGACCCATTGGACATCTCCTAAAAATTGCTGTAGATCTGTTATTGTTCTTAGTTGTGGACATGTGGCCAGTTTTTGTGGCCTAAAGTGCGTGTCCGTTATAGTCCACCCCAGATATTGCCAAGGCGATGTTTGTTGAATTTTTTCCGGGGCTACCGTCAGTCCCTTTGACTGCAAATGTGTAACTAACATTGCCAACTGTTGTTCGCTAATTTTGTCTTTTTGGGCAACTAAGATGTCATCCATGTAATGATAGATCAATGCCTTGTGCCATTTTAGTCGTATGGGTTTTAGTGCCCATTGTACATATAACTGACATAAAGTCGGGGAGTTTTTCATTCCTTGTGGCAACACTACCCATTCATAATGATCTGCAGGGTCATGCTTACTAATCTTTGGTACAGTAAAAGCAAAGTGCTTACAATCTTGTTCAGCAAGTGGGATAGAAAAAAACCAATCTTTAAGATCAATTATCAACACATCCCACCCCTCTGGCACCATCCCTGGGGTGAGGTAGACCGGGCTGCAGGGCCCCCATGTCTTGCATTTGTTCATTTACTTTTCTGAGATCATGAAGGAGGCGCCATTTTCCAGATTTCTTTTTTACTGTAAAAATGGGTGTGTTCCAGGGGCTGGTAGAGGGTCTTATATGTCCTTTTTCCAATTGCTCTTGTACTAGTTCTTGCACGGCACTGAGTCGCTCAAAGTTTAGGGGCCACTGCTCCACCCATACCGGGTCAGCCGATTTCCAGGTTATTGCTAGAATGGGTGGCGACTCTGGAGTGGCCCTCAGGATAAATTTGATCCGATTGTCATCGTGGCTGATACCTGGGCTAAGATATCCCTCCCTAATAGCCCAAAAATATTGGGCGGAAGGGGCATGATGAGAGGTTTTATTGATACTGCTTGGCCCTCTGGAAAACAAAATTGTATAGCTTCCTCGCTGCGTTGTGGCAAACACTGCCCTCCTACTCCTCCGATGTTTTGATCATATTTTTCCAATCACCAATCTGAGGGCCATGCAGCCTGGTCAATCACAGTTACATCAGCTCCAGTGTCCGCTAACATAGATAACCTTCTGTGATCTGTTCCCCTTTTCAATGTCATTGGTATTACAGGTCTGTTCCATACTGTCAGGATCAGGCAAACAATCGCACCGGTGGAACCAAAGCCCCCAGTCCTTTCCCTTTGATTTGTTTTGGGCCAAGATGGTGGTAATGCTATCAATTGTTCAATTTTAGTTCCCTTTGGGACCCATACTGCTCCCATTTGGGCATGTGCCATGTGCATTTGGGCATGAATATTGCCCGTGTAATCAGCATCTATTACCCCGGGAACTACCAGTATTCCTTTGCTTCCAGCACTAGAGCGCCCTAATAAGAGCGCCCCTATATTCTTTTTAGGAGATAATGGCCCATTGACATCAGAGGGGATAAGGTCCACCTTGTTGTTTGTTAGCATGATATCTATTGTGATTGCCAGGTCCACTCCCAGGCTCCCCCGGGTTGCTGGGCAGCAGGACCCTGAGAGCTTGCAACCATTTGTGTCGGAGCTCGATTGCTCGCGCTCTGCTTGGAGCTCCCCTGCCGGCATACCAATGTTGCATGATTTCTTGATTGACAATTATCGCACCACACCGAAGCTCTACATTGCTTTCTGAAATGCCCTTGTTTGCCACACCTAAAACACAGCCCTCCATTGCTTCCACCCTGGGGTGTCACTGCTGCAAGTACCGTCTTTACAGATTCTGCGATTTCTGTAGCTTGTGCCTGAGGGTCTACTGCGCCTTTAACGGCCTCAGCAATCATTGCAGCTTGTTCTTGTTGCTGTGCTCGACTCATGCGAGCTATCATTTGGTCCACTCCTGCTTCCCTGGGCAAAGTCGAAAGTATTGCCTTTGCATTTTGATTAGCATTATCATACGCTAAAATTCGGAACATTTGTTGTTTCATTTCCTCAGATAGTTCACTGTTGCCCAGCAAAGCCTCCCATAAACGATCCACAAATTTAGAATAATCTTCTCTAGGCCCCTGTCTCACGCTTGCAAAGCTTGGATTTTGCCGCTCGTCTGGAACTAAAAATAGGGCCCTCTGTGCCAGGTCAGCTGATTTTACCCAGATTTCAGGGGAATATGCGGCCTGTACCTCTCCCAAGGCATAATTCCCCCATCCTGTTAACATATGAGGGTTTATGCCATCGAGAGGGTCGCCCGGTTGTCTAGCTTTGCTACATTCATCCACCGACAGTCTGAGCCATTCACTTTCCCACAGCAAAAATTGAGAGGGGGTCAAAATAAGTCTGGATAAATTACGGCTATCATGAGGGATCATCTGTTCAGCAGTAAAGATATAACTTAAAACATGCCGAGCCACTTCTGAACGAATGCCGTTCGCCTGCACAATCACTTTGCATTGTTGCATCAATTTCCAATCATGTGGACGCCATTGCATTACCCCCCCCTCCATTACCACAGGACATGCTATAGATCCGGCAGCCTGCCATTCTCCCTCTAAAATAGCGTCCCTCACCAACCCAGACCATTGTCTCTGCGAGAGACATTTCTCCCGCCCTGTTCCTCCCCCCACCCCCACCCCCTGCAGTTCCCTCTGATCTGTATTATATGGTGGCGGCCAATCATTTGAGTCCATGGGGGGCTGAAGGGTCTCCAGGGGGTTCCTTTTGTGACTCTGTCCGCAGGGTCAGCTGTCGCAGACTTCCCACAACTTCTGACAATAACTTTTCTACGGAGGTTGAGGCGGGTCCCGGCTGCGGTGTCGATTGTCCGTTCTGAGTGGGGGATGACTCCACAGTAGATGATTCTGCAGTGATTGGTGGCGAGTCAGGTTCTTGAAGCCTCGCAATGTCTGAAGCGGGTTTAGACTCCGGACAACAAGGGGTTAATTGTTGTCGGGGTGGTTTGGGTGGAGGGGATTTTTGCCCAGGTTGCTGCTCCTTAGGATGGACTGCCCATCCTTCCTCTCCTCCGTGTTCAGATTTTTCTTTCTTTCCTTCTCCTTCCGCCATCCTTTTTACTTCTGCGGCTGTCTTACATCGATATTTAATAGCGCCTCTTTTGGGTGCAGCCTCCATCCTGAATCCAAAAAATTTCTGTAATCGGGTGGGCTTAAAGTCAGGGGCAGGCGCAGGACCGATAGCTTCAGCCGCAGCCAGAGCAACTCTTTGCTCAGTTTTCATTTGTGAGAGAGTGTTAATAGTCTCACACCATATCGGTCCTAGTTGTTTTGCTTCTTTGTCCCCAATTATTGTACAGTCCCACAGCACATTTCCGACCGACCTCCACTCCTGGGGACTGCACACTAACGATAAATCCTTTAAATGTGTATTCTGCTTAGCCCATCTAAGCAGTTTCTCGACCTCCTCTTGTTTCCTGTTAATGCCTCTCTTAGAGAGTATACTACCGAGTAAGGAGGCAGTCATTTGCAGCTCCATACTCACCCTTGTCGCCGGCGGGTCGCGACCCCGCTACTGCAGACCCTTATGTTCGTCTGACTAGCGACACACCTTCCTTCTTCCCCAATCCTGCCTCTTTGAGCTTTGGCCCGGCTCTGGTCCTGCCTCTTTGAGCTTTGGCCCAGCTCAAGTCATTGGCTCTGATCCTGCCTCTTTGAGCTTTGGCCTGGCTCAAGTCGTTGGCTCTGGTCCCAGCTGTATCACGTTGGGGTCACCATTTGTTGGGAAAAGGCCTGGGAACAATGATCAGGATTCAATATGAGTTACAATCATGTTCAACTTTTTTACTGTCTATGCTTTGCTTATATGTTTCTTGCTTATTACTGATTGGCTACATACAGTTCACACACTCTAATACATATTATGATTGGTCTACATACAGCAAGCATGCTTAAGCACCCTGTCCCACTCCCCCCCCAGTGCAGGGAAGTGGCAGTTCTGCCCACTTCTCCCTTGTCCTGGTTTGCATGAAAACAGAACTAATTCTGTTCAGTACTTTTACTTTTCATCTCAGTTCTTTTAATTAACTGTACTTCCTGAAGTTAGCAGCCTGTTTTCATAGACAGTGTCTGCTTCTAGCAGTGATAACACCTTATATTTAGAGTTACTACCAAGGATTGGTATGCAGACCAAGGCCACTGCTGGGTCTTGTGTACCACATTGGGGGATGCAGAAAGTGAAAGGCTGCACCTTCAGGGAGGAGTGGACAGGACTCTAAACTGACCAACGAGGTATTCCATCCCATATACGCCATATTTGGTCTAGAGCTGAGGGACCCGAAGGGTCTCTGGGCTCTTCTCTCTCCTCTTGGACTGCTTTGCCAGTTTTTGCTTGGCTTGGCTTGGCTCGGGTCCTCTTTCAGTTCCTTCCTCGGAGCATCCAAGGAGGACTCTGTCAGTTCTGCCTTCGATCCCGATCTGCGTGTTCCTGAACCCGGTACCAGAATCCAGCTCCTGAACACAGCTCCCGTCTGCTGCAGGACCCAGTCTGGGACTCCCCTGGTGCCTGCACAACATCAGTGGTGACGGTGATGTAATTACCATCAGGGGGGTTGGGTTCGATACTGGTTTTGTATATATTTGTATATATTCCATTTTTATAATTATTTTTATAATTATTAATTTCATTTTCATTAAAGCTGTTCTAGTTTCCTTTTCTAATCGCTAAGTCTCTCTCCCTTACAATTCCCTCCCCTTTCTGCACCCCCCAAGTCTCCTGTTTTCGGTCAGCGCGCCCTGGGAAAGAGGCCTGTTCGTTGATTGTTTTATTGCTTTGTCTTCCTCTTATCACTTGCTCAAGGACGGTTCACTGCCCATCTGCTGGCTTGTTCACACTTGTAGCCATGTACTCATGTCCATCCTGCTCCTTGAGCCATTCCTCGACATTTAATTTGTTACGGTTTTTGTGGGAATTGATCCAAAAACGTGTTAATCCCTATTATGTGCTGTACATTCGTAGTCACCGTACCCTACCAGGATTTTTAGCAGAAGGGAATGCCCGTGCTGACAGGCTTGTGTCTATAGCCATAATCAGTCCAGTGCCAAATACTCTTCAACAAGCCCGATCATCATATCAATTTTTTCGTCAAGGTGCTAGAGCATTACAAATGTCTTCATTACCATTTTATTTGTCCTTCTCTGTACATTCTCTAATTGTGATAACTAAAGCAACCACTTTAAAAGTAAGTTCACAATCCAGAAGAGAATCATATTTCCACTCTGAAAAGTTAAATGACTATCTGGAAAATTCATATTTGGTCTAATATTTATGGCAGAGCTTCAAATTACTGGCATTAGCTAATTTTAAAATATCTTTAGCTCCAGCTAGGTATCTGTAGCTGGAAGTCAACTTAAACACAACTGAAAAGATATAGGTTTTACTCCTGCCAACAGAGGTTTTAGATATCAGCACTAAAATCTACTAAGCCACATGAATTCCACCTTACCATTGCTTACAATAGCCTGCTTTTGGCTGCCACCAATTCCACGTGAAACAAGCAATCAAGTAAATTCAGCACTGCACTCATTTGCAAGTCTATAAGCAAGATGCAAAATCAGGTAAATTTATACAATTTTCCCCACCATTACCATCCATGAAACCCCAGGCTAAAAAGTAACAGGATTTAAAAATAAATTACTTTGTTATTGAAATAGGTGTTCTGCCATGACAATTTTTTTACTGCCCATTTTAGGCTGGAAAAAATAGCTCAAAAAAATACAGTATCATCTCCATATCACAGAATCACAGAGTGTTAGGGGTTGAAAGGGACCTTGGAGATCTTCGAGTTCAACCCCCCTGCCAGGGCAGGATCATATAAGCTACCCTACAACCTCATCTACCCTACAACCTAATCTAACCTAACACAGGTCACTCAGGAACGCATCCAGGCGAGTTTTGAAAATCTCCAGAGAAGGAGACTCCACAACCTCTCTGGGCAGCCTGTTCCAGTGCTCTGTGACCCTTACTGTAAAGAAGTTCCTCCTCATGTTAAGGTGGAACCTCTTGTGCTCCAGCTTATATCCATTCCCCCTAGTCCTATCACAAGGCACGAGTGAGAAGAGGCTGTCCCTTTCCTCTTGACACTTAGCCCTCATATATTTATAAACATTTATCAAATCCCCTCTCAGTCTTCTCTTTTCCAGACTAAAGAGCCCCAGGTGTCTCAGCCTCTCCTCATAAGGCATGTGCTCCAGTCCCTTAATCATCCTTGTAGCCCTCCGTTGGACTCTCTCAAGCAGATCCCTGTCTCTCTTGAACTGGGGAGCCCAGAACTGGACACAATACTCCAGGTGAGGTCTCACCAGTGCAGAGTAGAGGGGGAGGAGAGCCTCCCTCAATCTGCTGGACACACTCCTCTTGATACACCTGTCTTGATTTGAAAGAAAGTTCTTTCTTCCTTGAAATCTCCTTCAAAAGCTTCCTGCTCATCCATGTGGGTCTCCTAGTGTGCCTTCCAGATTTTTTCCTCAAGGGAATACATCTATCCTGGGCCTGAAGAAACTGTTTTTTAAAAATTAACCAACTTTCTTGGGCTCCTTTACCCTCCAGAGTACAAGCCCATGGGATTCCAGCAAGTAGATCTTTGAAGAGTTCAAAGTCAGCCCTGCGGAAGTCCAGGGTTGCAGTCCTACTTACTGCTCTAGTTCCCCCTTGTTTAATATTAAACTCTATCATATCATGATCGCTATCACCCAGGCTATTCCCAACCCTAATGTCTCCAACCAGTCCTTCTTTATTAGTTAATACAAGATCCAACAGTGCACCCCTCCTTGTTGGTTCATCCACGACCTGCATCAGAAAGTTGTTATCTATGCACTGCAAGAGCTTTTTGGACTGGGTATGCATGGTTGTATGGACTTTCCAACAGATATCAGGGTGATTGAAGTCACCCATGACTACCAGGGAGGGTGTTCTAGAGGCTACTTCCAGTTGACTGTAGAAGGCTTCGTCAACACCTTCTTCTTGGTTTGGTGGCCTGTAGTAGACACCCAGAACAATTTTATTCCCTTTTCCATGTCCCTTGACTTTTACCCATAAGCTTTCAACCTGTTCTACCTCCCCTCCTGGATAGAACCTAACATATTTTAGTTGCTCTCGCACGTAGAGAGCAACACCACCACCTCGCCTTGCTGGCCTATCTCTTCTGAATAGAACATAACCTTCCAAAACAACATTCCAGTTGTGGGAGCTGTCCCACCATGTCTCAGTAATAGTAATTATATCATAGTTGTATATTCTCACATATATCTCTAACTCCTCCTGCTTATTCCCCATGCTCCGTGCATTGACGTATAAGCATTACAGAGACGGGGTAGAGTTAATAGTTTTAAATCTTTTTATACAACCATTTATGGCCACCTCTGTGGCCACTAGTCTATCAGAGACCTCTGTGTGATTGTGGTCACACATACCGGTACTATCCGCCTCAAGTGGGACAGCAGACTGAAGGTTGTCCCCAGGCTCATCAGGCTCATCACTAGCAAGTCTGTGTGCATTGGTACAGAGGTACCCGATCTCTGCAACTGACTTCACCCCCATCCTTCGTCCCGCACCCCCAGGCTCATTGCTGGAGGAGTGGGTTTTATCCCCTTCCCTCTTCAATTCTGGTTTCCTGATCGCTTCTGCAGCCACCACCCCAATAGTCGTGTACATGTTTCTGTTGTCCAATGTATCACAAGTATCAAAATCACTTGCCCCAAGTAGGACAACAGACTGGAGGCTGTCTACAGGCCCACCTTCACTGAGGCTGGCTTTATCCCCCTCCCCCTTCAGTCCTAGTTTAAAGCCCTTTCAATGAGACCTGCTAACTCTTGTGTGAGTATCCTTTTTCCCCTTTGTGACAGCTGTATTCCATCTGGTGCCAGTAGGTCAGGTGCCAAATAAACTTCTCCATGATCAAAAAAACCAAAATTCTGATGGTGGCACCAGTCTTTCAGCCAATTATTAATTATATAGGTATTCCATCCTCTTTTTGTACCCTTCTCTACTACCTGAGGGATAGAGGAGAACACCACCTGTGTTCCTGAACCTTGAACCAGTCGCCCCAGTGCCCTGAAGTCCTTCTTGATTGCTTTTGAACTTCTCTCAGAAATCTCATCATTACCTATCTGAAAAACTATCAAGGGATAATAATCAGAGGGGTGCAACAATTCATGCAGCCTCCTTTTAACATCTCTAATCCGAGCTCCAGGGAGGCAGCAGACCTCCCTGTGGGATGGGTCCAGTCTACAGATTGGGCCCTCTGTTCCCCTCAGAAGAGAGTCTCCCACTACAACAACTCTCCTCTTCTTCCTCCATGAGGAGGTCTTAAGTTGTGAGGCTGGGGGACAAGCTGTGTGAGAATTACCAATTGGATCCTCATCAGTAGGAGTGTCAAATTCAAGAGATTCATACCCCTTGAGTGTGGGCAATCTGGGGGGAGGAGGAGGTGGAGGGAGTACCCGTCCCCCTCCACAAGGTGGGACCTGCCTCCAAGCCTTCCCTTCTCCCATACCCCTACCCTCAGGCTGGTCACAGTAAGAAGACTGGGTGTCTTCCCGGAGGGCCTCATATCTATTCCTCAGAGGCACCGGAGGAAGCAAAGCAGGCAAGGGGGGTGCCCGCCTTCTGCCATAACCATGAACCTGTCTCCACTCACCACCTTCGCTAAGGTTTCTGTCCTCTTTTTCAGAGGGACAGGATAGATTGTCCTCTTGATCATGGGTGCCATCGGTTGTATGAGTGGAGCACAAAGCTTGGCTCCATCGGTCTATCTGAATTTCTGATTCTCTGATGCTCCTAAGCCTTTCTACCTCAGCTCTAAGTCTCGCAACCTCATCTTCCATCAGGGCCACATGGTGAAGCAAATCATCTACCTGCTCACACCACACGCAGCCCTGATGAGAGGTGCCCTCTGAGACCAGGAGCAGGCTGTGGCATTCCCTACAGCCTGTCATCTGAACTCCCACATCTTTCCGAGGGAGCTCTGCCTGTGTTTCTACGTCCACTTTGGTGACAGGAGAGTGACCTTCCTTAGCCTAGTAGAAACCATTTTGCCAGGGAGCATACAGGAGCAAATCCTTGTTCACTCGCGAGAGGGTCTCTCTCCCCTCCCTGGGCCTTCCCTGGGCCAGGGAACCCCAGTCCACCTCAAAAACCTCAAAAAAGGAGGAAAAAAAAGCGCGGTACTTGGCAGCGGAGCTTGCCACTGCCAGTGCCGCTGTCTCACTGTGGGTCTGAGCACCGCTGCCGAGTTTGCTTTGGATCCCTCTGACACGTGAGCTTACCTCGTGAACCAGTAGAGGTCCAGCATGCTACCTAACAAGCTGTAAGCAGCTGCAGTACCACTTGGGCACCCACAAGCACCGTTTTCTCACTCTCTGCTAGGTGGGCTGTGACTCTGGGAAGCCTCTTGTAGCCTGATTAGCGGTGGGTGTGTTGGCTCCTCCCAGGCACTTCTCAGCAGCCCGCCCACCAACTGACCGAGCCCCAACACAGGCTAGGGGTCTTTCTTGCCTTCAGAAAGCCCCCAAAAAGATCTTTTCGTTGGCCTTTTCTTGCTGTAGCTCCCTTCTCCAGTGCAGACTTACCTTCCCTGAAGTTGGTCTCCTCAGCAATGAAGGGAAGGAGCACTTCTGAACCTGCTCCTTGTGAACACGGAAGAACTTGTGGGGGAGGTAAAGGTTGGAGGCTGTCCAGGTTTGAGTGAGAACAGAACTATTTCTGTTCCGTAATTTTATTCTTAAGCTCAGTTCTTCTAACTAACTGCAGTTTCTGAAGTTAGCAGCCTGTTCTCACAGACAGTGTCTGCAAGCAGTGATAACACCTCATGTTTAGAGTTACTACCAAGGAGTGGTATGCAGACCAAGGCCACTGCTGGATCTTGTGTACCACATTGAGGGGTGCAGAAAGTGAAAGGCTGCACCTGCAGGGAGGAGCAGACAGGACGGGTAACTCTAAACTGACCAACGAGGTATTCCATCACATATACGTCATATTCGGTTTAGAGCTGTGGGATCCGAAGGGTCTCTGGGCTCTTCTCCCCTCTTGGACTGCTTGTCCAGCTTTTGCTTGGCTTGGCTTGGGTCCTCTTTTGGTTCCTTCCTCGGAGCACCCAAGGAGGACTCTGTCTGTTCTGCCTTCGATCCCGGTCTACGTGTTCCTGAACCCAGTACCAGAATCCAGCTCCTGAAAACAGCTCCCGTCTGCTGTGGGGCCCATTCTGGGACTCCCCCGGTGACTGCTCCACAGCATCAGGGGTGATGGTGATGTAATTACCATCAGGGGGGTTGGGTTCAATACTGGTTTTGTATATATTTGTATATATTCCATTTTTATAATTATTAATTTCATTATCATTAAAGCTGTTCTAGTTTCCTTTTCTAATCGCTAAGTCTCTCCCCCTTATTCCCTTTCTCTTCCCCTTTGGGGAGGGAGGGGGGTTAACAGAGAGCATCTGTTACAGGTCTAAGGGTCTGCCCTGACCCTAAACAGTGACAGATTTATTGGCGCCCAATGTGGGGCTCGATCAGAGCTCTGATAGATTGCCGAAATAGTTGAAATTCCATTTTGCTCACTTCAGAGAGTATCACCTTTTCTTTCCTGAGTGTCTTTAAGAACTGGAAACTAAAACAGACTGCCTAAATGATGTCATTTCTGAGAGCAGTGTCCGTTCGTGTCTTTTTAGCATTTCTTTCGGAGTTAAATGCTGTACTGTTCCCTTACATGCTGTACGTGTTATGTTACTGTTTGCTTGTTCTCACTGTTTATCTGAAAACTCTCGGGCTTGGGCGCTGGGCAAAAGCCTCTGCTTTCCTGTGGTGTTTATGTCTGATTTATGTTGCACTGAAATGGGCAGCAAGTGCATCTCGGTACTACTGGCATTACATAGTGGATTTTATTACTAGGAATACTTTTGGTTTTATCTCGGTAAATTATACTGCTCTGCACTATGCTAATCTGACTACACCTGTTTTTAGAACTCCAAATTGTGAGGACTGTAGACATGGTTATTACCAAAAGGTCATATTATTGCTATTAATTTCTAATATCTTCACTGTGTGGCCTCACATTAGTCATCAGTGCAGTAATACAGGTCGGGTAGCCACCAAAAAACAGAGACTGCATGCCGCTTCCCTGTGACGGTCCATGATACGCTCTGTACGCAGGAAACATGCCGCGATTGTTCAGTCTCCACAGGCCCCCCCAACAAGCTCTGCTGCTGCGCCAGCTCCAAACCCAAGCACCACGGCTACTCAGTCTCCGCAGGCCCCCCCAACCAGCCCTGCTGCTGCTGCTGCTGCTCCTCCTGCTCCTCCTGCTCTCAAAACAAGCGCTGCGGCTGCCCCAACTCCCACAACAAGCACTGGAGCTGTTCCAACTCCAACAGCAAAACCGGCAGCTACACCCACAGCTACTGTGACCACTCCCACTCAAACTGCACCTATACAAGTTGCTCCTGTGAAGAAAAGAAAACCAGCAACACATCAGGGAGACGGTCCTTCTCAAGCTGAATCTGAGTCAGAACCAGATGCAAAGCCTGATGCCACTGCAACTGGAAAGAAACACCTAACAAAAACAGATCGCCCAGTGTGGTCAGATGACAGTGGAGCAGGTCCTTCTAAAGCAAACCCATCAGATGTGGAGTCATCAGATACAGAGGGTACCACCAAACCTTTACCTACGAAGGAGCTGAGAAATCTGAGAAAGGACTATAGCTGTCATGAAGGTGAGCCACTGATCACTTGGCTACTCCGATGCTGGGATACTGGGGCCCACACCATCAAACTGAATGGCAGAGAAGCCAGGCAGCTGGGATTCCTGGCCAGAGATGGAGGCATTGATCAAGAGCTTGCAAGAAAGAGCAACACTATCAGTCTCTGGAGAAGACTCTTGTCAGCTGTGAAATCCAGGTACCCCTATAAGGAGGACATTGATTGTCACCCAAGAAAATGGACCACCATGGAAAAAGGTATTAAGTACCTGAGAGAATTACCTGTGCAACAGGTGTGTAGTGGGTCTGGCTGAGCTGCTTTTCCCCATCCAGCCCTCATGCT
>JANVCC010006703.1:45316-57236 GCA_025345505.1 Todiramphus chloris collaris | reverse complement strand
GTAATCTTCCCTTATCTACAAGCCATGCAAGATGAGCTAAGGCCCATCAAGCTTGTCTCAAGGCCTCAGCATCCTGTCTCCTGTTTATCTCAGGGTGCCCCAGGATAACAATGGTTGCTCAACTTGCTTAATTATCTTTCAAGCAGAATACTGTCCCCCTCACTTCACTATTCCTCATATCTTTGCCTGAAAGACCCTTAATTTCAGAATTACAAGCATTCGGAGGGGAGGAGTTTGCATTTTTCCATTCCAAGGGGGGCTCCTGCCTTCCTTGGCAGACACCTGTCTTTCAAACCAAGACAATAACAAAAAGGATAAGAAATTGATTCAATATAAAGGCGGAACATTTAACCAAGAGGGATGGGCTCTCACCGCAGAGGGAAAATTGGTTATTCCCTCCCATTTTCTATGGTCACTGGTAATAGGGGGCATCAGAAAACGCATTGGGGAACAAATGCTTTATATAACTACTTAATTAGGAAAATTATCACTAGAAATTTATACGAAACCATTGTGCAGGTAACCCGACAGTGTGATCTTTGCCTCCAAACTAATCCCAAAAATACCTCCAAACCAAAAATGGGTCAAATTGGAAGGGGCCATGGGCCTGGACAGCAATGGCAAATTGATTTTACAGAGCTCCCAAGAAAAGGGGGGTATCGATATTTGTTAGTGTTAACGGATACTTTTTCAGGATGTCCAGAAGCTTTCCCTACTAGAACCACTAAAGCTTGGGAAGTAAACAAAGCATTACTACAAGAAATAATACTGCGCTTCAGAGTTCCAGCCACAATATCTTCAGACAGGGGACCACATTTTATTTCAAGGGTGGTACAACAAATTAGCCGTCATTGAGGCATAGATTGGGAACTCCACACCCCGTACCACCCCCAGTCGAGTGGTCAAGTAGAGAAAATGAATCATTTGATTAAACAGCAAATTGTGAGACTAGGGCAAGAAGCTAACCTACCCTGGCTGCAGTCTCTTCCACTTGCATTGTTACAAATTTGGACTAAACCCAGAATTAAAGAAAAACTAAGTCCCTTTGAAATACTTTATGGGAGACCATATGGGGTACAGAAAGGAATATCTACCCAAACTGGGGAAGAGATGTTCGCTTCCTATATGATTGCTTTAGACAAACAGCTTAGAGAAATTGAAAAAACATGTGGCTGGAACCCGATGTCGAGGCTTAGATGGTCCTGTGCATGACATTCAGCCTGGAGATTATGTATATGTTAATTCTCTTACAGAAAAAACTCTGGAACCACAGTGGGAAGGACCATTCCAGGTACTTCTCACCATTTACACCGCGATTAAGATCAGAGAACAGAGTGCCTGGATTCACCACACTTGAGTCAAAAAGGCTCCAGAGGCCCCTTGGAAAGTGACCCCTGGCGATGATGAACTGAAACTGACGTTTACCCAAACAAAATGAAAATGTTGTGGTGGCATGCAAGTATAACCCAGAAGATTGTTTTCTTTATAGTCATAATTGTAGCCTTAGGTTGTGAAGTTAGAGAAGACATATGGTCCCAAGCTTTTATGAAGTATACTGGAGTTATGGGGAAAAGTTATGATTTAAAGTATTTAAACCTATTGACTGTGGTCATGCATGGAAACCAAGTCTATAAAAAGCAAGAATGGGAAGAACATGAAAATTGGCAGCTTCAGGCAACTATAGGAGAAGAAATCAAAGTAGGATGGCGAATGGTTAACGGAACTACTTACAAAAAGCAACACAAATTAGTTTTTCAAATGTTCCTAACAGCGAACATATTGAAATCTGTAATAATCCGAGTGAAGTAGATTGTTGGTATAGTTTTACATTATTACAGACCGTCCAAGTAGTTTGTCTTTGGGCCCAAGACAGTAATGGGCTCTCATTCAAATTTCAGATGAAGAGCATGGCTAGACCTGATACAACTGATGCCAGGACTCAAATCACAGTACCTGTTACACTTAAGCCTGAACCTAAGATTTATGAGATTGGCCCTTATGTAGTGAGGAACACAGGCCAGCAATTATTGATGTTTAATCCAGAGTGGTCTCTTAAGCACGTAGAAGTACTAATGCAAACCAATATTTCTGAAGTTCAACAAGCCTGCTCCCCTTTAATACAAACATCCTTTGAAGGGTGGACAACCTGGCTGCAAAAGCAAACACCCCTCAAAGGCAGATTGCAGAGAGATTTGACTGGCATGCTGGGAACAGGACTGGGAGTCCTAAATGTAATTGATTCAGAGATACTAATGAATAAATTGACCACGACAGCCAGCGTCCTAGTCAAACTAAAACAGCCCCTACAATCCTCCCTATTAGCAATGGGAAAAAGCCAGTGGCAAGTCTCAAAAATACTCCCAGATTTTGCAAAAACCAACAACCAGGATCACAAACTGATATTAAACACACTTGGTGTAATTCAAGACAATGTGTCATTAGCCCTTAGTTGTATACAAGCCCAACTATGGTTGCAGACAACAGCTTCCTTAATTATAAGAGAAGGAAATGAAGGTGTTTTCCCTATTGAAATCCAAGAAGCTGTCTGGAATAATGCTACCGAGTTAGAAATAAAGCTTCAGTCCTGGTGGACCTTGGTAAATTTCACCTACGATCCAATTACTAACATAGCAACTGCCTTTGTGCTTACTATACATAATGCCACAGTTTCTGTAATTCATCCTGTTGTTGCATTGGGACTAAACCATAAAGGATCATTTTTTTTATCCCTCTGAAGATAGAGTATGCACTTGGATGGTACAAGAAAAATGGCAAACGGTAAATTTAGAATCTTGCATCACACAGGAACAACAAGGATTTATCTGTGAAAGTAATACACTTGATTCCAAAGACATGTGTCTTGACATGGAACAAGGCATTTGTCACTTTGAAATTCTCCCAGATAGTACACCTAAAACTGTACTTGTATATATTGGTCAAGGTTGCATGTGTTTAAGAGCTATCTGTACTTCTATAATGATAGATGATAGTAATATAAATGTAGTTGAAAGGAATAACTCTAACTTTTGTATTTGTAATTTTATCAAGATTGTTGGGTGTGACTTTTCATAGAAAGCACCAGTTGTGTCTCATCAATTGATAAGGTCCAACTACACCATATATCATAAATTGCTACCCACATGTATTGGGAGGGACCTCACATTAGTAAAGCAATGAGTGGATCATCAAGACCTAATTGATATTTTAGAAGAAATCTGAAAAAAAAACGTGAAAAAAACCTTAATCACTGTCCATCATGACACACAAAAAATAAGCAGAATCATGCAAAGAGTAAAACAAGATGCAAGTCGTAACTGGTGGGACGCACTTTTTGGGTGGTCACCTACTGCAACTGGCATTCTGAACAGGTTATGTCACCCCATAATTGTTTTATTAATTTTGGTGAGTGTTTGTCTTGTGTTGTCTATCATGTTATTTGTTTGGAACTATAGAATGCTAAAGGGGCTATCAGTTTTAACTACCTTGTCAAATGCACATGGAAACACGTTAAAGGATGTTTATCGTAAAGGATTATTGTAAGAAAATTTATGTATTAGTAAAAGAATTTACTAACTCGATAGAAAAGGGGGGACTGAATCAGGGGGGAGGGAGGTAGAGGTTAAATGATTTACTGTGAAGATATGTGTTAAGGGCAATGCACACAGCTAGCTCAACATTTGTTATGTCTACCAAAGCAGAATGAGAGAATAAGGAATTACTGATAACGGGAAAAGCCTCAAACCTAAAAGCAAGATAAACCAGCCTAAACCAGCCTTGAGGTTTGAGCTCGGGCCAGGGACATAAAGAGGATGTGCAGAAAAGTGAGGTGAAAAGTTTAGAATGAGGAAGACTCTTTACTTCATCTGAGGAAGACTCTTACTTCATCCTGAAGACCCCTACCCACGACCACCAGAGGACACTGTGCAAGCGCAACACAGATGCAAATGACTTTTGGGTTCATTATAAAATGAAGCGAGGCTGGGCAGGGCTAGGTAATGAATATGCATAGGCCTATTGTGGAACTTAATGAATATGGAACATGTAACCCAATCTATACTTAGCTGAAAGCAGCTGGGGGCACACATGACTTTGGAGGAATTATCCCCCATGCATCCCAGTGCTGGAATAAACATACCTACTTTACTACTTATTCTAGTAGTGGAGTTCTTCCATATAGCAGTTTATCAGTGGCAAGCAAACAGGATTATTTTAGAGTTACCCTTGACATTATATTTTTTTAACCCTTCATTTCAACTAGTAGGTTTAATCGGACAGTGGGATCCTAACAACACACAGGATCCTCTTAGAATCATTGAGTGCCTTTTCTTATCACATCAGCCTCATAAAACCATTGTCAAGTGCATTGAAATGATCGCTGCCCTGATAAGCAAAGGGAGACAGCGTTTGCGAGAACTATTTTTCAAAGAATTTTCTACTATCATACTGCTGCTAGAGAAGACATATATGGACTGGGCATTACAATCATGAATGGATATGTAGAGGAGTTTTTGTCTAGCAAACAGACATGCGAGCAATCCAGCCTTCATAAGCTAACAGAATTTATTGCAAGAATGAGGCCTCAAGGTCGGCCACAGCTGTGAGAGAGGAAGATAGCTAAGAGAAGAACAACTCCCTGAATCCAAGAAGGAATATAAGGGAAAAGACTGCTGTGTGCCTGCTGTGTTGACAGCCAGAAGTCACCAATCATGTATAATTAAGAGTGCAGAGCTTTTTACGAAGTGACTAATCATGTAGAGGTTAGTAGTGCATGTTAGGAATAGTGAGATATATAAGCAACTACGTAACCCATAATAAATGGCATTCACTTTATCACATTGGTCTGTGTGTGACTGTCTGTTATGGTCTCCCGCATGGATATACAAATGTCTCTCTGCGATTTGACAGGAGTTATTTCCACACACATGCCAGCACATAAACTATGTGGATTTTTTTCAGGCAATTACATTTATAGAGTAAACTCAACATAGCAGCATTCTTTAGACGTACCTACAGTATTTGCAGATGGTTCAGGCCAGACAGGTTGAACAGTGGTTGTGTGGCAATAGAGCAACGGTGAATGGGCAAGCGATGTTCAAATGGTAAAAGGATCTCCACAGATTGTAGAGCTCACTGTAGTTGTGAGACCTCTGGAACTATGGCCAACTGTGGTTAACATTGTGTCTGATTCACAATATGTTGTGGGCAGTGTGTCTCGTATTGAACGGGCATTGGTAAAAGAGGTGCCTAACCAACAATTATTTTTTTTTATTAAAGCAGCTCTGGAGATTGGTGAGTCGAAGAATTGAGCCCTATTTTATCACACATGTACGCAGTCATTCATCCTTGCCTGGACCTATTGCAGAAGGAAATGACCAAGCAGACCTCTTGGCCAGAGTGGCTGCTGTGATGCCGCTGATTCCAGCAATGCTTGAAAAAAGCTCAACTTTCTCACAATTTTTATCATCAGTCAGCAAAGGCCTTGAAACTAATGTTTTCTATTACTCTGGAACAGGCTGGACAGATTGTATCAGCCTGTCCAGATTGCCAATTACTAATGCCACTAACACCAGGAGGTGTCAACCCCCAGGGCGTTGAAGCCTTGCAACTATGGCAAACCAATGTTACTCACATTTCTGAGTTTGGTCGCTTTTGTTTTGTTCATTTTTCTGTTGATACTTTTTCAGGTGCCATGTATGCAACTCCTTTATCAGGAGAGAAGGCGAAGGATGTCTGCTGACATTGGCTAACTGCATTTGCTGTATTGTGAGTTCCTGACAAAATCAAGACAGATAATGGCCCAGGCTATGTCTCCCACAGAGTCTCTTCTTTCCTGCAGGGCTGGGGTGTTACTCATGTTACTAGTATTCCTTATTTTCCCACAGGTCAGGCTATAGTCGAGGGGGCTCATGGATTTCTAAAGGCCCTGTTAGAAAAACAAAAATGGGGAATGCAGGTGGAGAGCTAGCAAGCATGAATGAGTAAGGCTCTCTATGTGTTGAAATTTTTGAACTGAGAGATAGAAGGGATGCCACCAATGTTAAGGCATTTTCAGTCCTTAGTAGGAACTGGGCCAGGAGTTAATGGAAAAGCTCAGGTCATGGTATGAAACCTAGAATCTCATATATGGGAAGGTCTATTCACATTAATAACGTGGGGTTAAGGCTATGCTTGTGTTTCCACAGGTACAGGACCATGATGGTTTCCTTCATGGATGGCAAAACCATACTTGGAAGCCTCGTCACCTGCTGCAGTTTCCTTGGTATAGCGATGGCAATATGGATAGCATTGCAACTGAAGAAAAACGTATGGGTGACGTTGGCTAATGCCACGGGTCAAGACACTATCTGCCTGACAACCTCATCACCTGACAACCCATTTACCATGTGTTTGGTCGGTGTCCTGATTGACTAGAGAGTGGGAGCACCTAGCCAATTCCATCCATGCATACCATGCCATAAAGGCAGAGAAGCCGTACTGAGGGAACTGGACGGTGGATATGTGGGACCAATGGGCTATCTACCTGCCACACACACCATTGCCTCCCCAGGAACTGGAACTTCTTGAGTCTGTGCAAATGGATTGGTGTCTATTCTTTAGTTATTCTAGATGGTTTAACAACTGGTTTCAAGGTCTCAGGCCTTGGATCCAGAAACTGGTAAAACTAGGACTAATGTGTTTATTAATCTTTGTATGTCTCATTATATGTGTGACATGTATCATTAACTGTGTTAGAACAATGGTTGAAAAAACGATTAAGTAGGTATTAGTTACAGAATCACAGAATAACAGAATTACTGAGGCTGGAAAAGACCTCTGAGATCATCCAGTCCGGCCTATGACCCAATACTGCCACATTGGCTAGACAATGGCACTAAGTGCCACATTGTTGGGGTTTTGGGGAGTTATTCTGTTTTCCTTCTTGTCTTAAAGAATTTTTCCATACTTGTTTATCAGGAAGGTTAATGGCTGTACTTAAGAGGGACAAAAGGACCTGGCCACAGGGGGAGGGGTCCAGCCTGCCGGAAAAAGGGGGTTGGGTGGAGCCCCCTGGGGCTCTCTGGCTCTCTGGGGTTTTGGCTCCCGGCTTTGGAGGAGAAGCTGCCCTCGTGGTGCGGAGAACTCACCCCTGCCGCGTCTCCTGCCCTCCCTGCTGTGTCTCCTGCTCTCCTGGCCGCCTACCAAGGATCCTCTGGACTCCGGGATCAGCTTGGAGAGAATTCGTCCCTGCTTCACCCCCTGTTTTTCCTCCTACCCTTGCTGTCTCCCGAGGACCCTGCTGGACACCGGGATCGTCTGCCCAGGCGGGTTCGTGACGCGGGCTCTCCGTCGGCCATTGCCACGTGGGGACTGAGCTGGCTCCGGAGCGGTGGGGAGACCATCGCGCCCTCCCTGCTCCCCGGGAGCCCCGAGAGGTTGGGATTGGGTTCCCTGTGCGGTTTTCCTGTTACTACCGTAGTTATTGTTGTTTGTTTGCCTTGATATATATATATATATATTTAGTAAAGAACTGTTATTCCTACTCCTGATATCTTTGCCTGAAAGCCCCTTAATTTCAAAATTCTAAGCATTCGGAGGGGAGGGGGTTGCATTTCCATTCCAAAGGGGGGGGCTCCTGCCTTCCTTGGCATACACCTGTCTTTCAAACCAAGACAGATTTTGGCGCCCAACGTGGGGCACGAGGGCATCGAGAGGAAAGGGTGATAAAAGGAATAACAGTTCCCGAGTAATCTAATTGTGTGTGATGGATATTGCAACCTTGTTCGGCGGCACCATGTGGTCTGGCCTGCCCCGGTTCGCGTGGCACGTGGCCCTGGCTTTGTTCCTCCCCTTTGCAGCTCCTTTTCTGAACATGGATCCCCTGGCTAAGGTCACTGTGGCTGTTATCCAGTTTGCACAGTGGGTTGATAAAGTGAGGAATTCATGGCTTTTCATGTTCCTCTGGAGTGTGGGCACATGGATACAGGGCTATCATACACTAAGCGCATGTTTTTGGGGTTATATGAAAAATGGTACTTTCTGTGAGGAAATAACACAGTGGGAATTTTTCTCCCAACCCTTCAACCAGTTCTTTGGGCCTACCCCACCGGCTTTTGAAGGGTTTAGATTTCCTCTAGATACTAGCCAAATGTTGTTGATAGTCCTGCTCTATTTAGCATTCAGATCGGCTTGGATAACTGCCCAGGCACCCACCCCAGAGGCTAGGAGTGCTGCCCCAGAACCTGACCCTGCCCCACAGCCCGACCCTGCCCCACAGCCTACCTCGGAAACAGACCACCCGAGGTGGGTAGTGGTGCTGCTGAAGGAGATACGTGAGATGCTGAGGGAAGACACCTCCCCAGCTGATGGGAAACCCTCTCCCTGCCCCAAAAAGGGGGATCCTGGTGGTGCAGCAGTGGAACCCACAGATGTTACAACCGTCCAGGTTCCAGCTGAACCACAAGGGAAGCCCCAGCCAGCAGCAGTCGCCCCTGTGCAGAGGAGGAAGTGTAAGACCAAATCAGCATGCCCAGTTAATGATGATGGGGAACCAGGGCCCTCACAACCAGCAGGAGAGCCAGAGCCCGAAATCATCACTGAGTCCCTGTCATACGACAGCCTCCGTAATTTGCGCAAAGACATTGTGCGACGGGGGCGTGAGGCTTATACAACCTGGTTACTTCGGGTTTGGGACCTTATGGGCAAAGGTGTGCAATTGGATGGGGGTGAAGCGAGGTATCTGGGATCCCTGACCCAGGACCCGGGTGTAGATCAGGTATTTGTGAGGGAGCCAGGGCCCCTTTCTCTCTGGGAGCGGCTTTTAACGAGTGTGAGAGAAAGATTTGTCCATAGAGAGAGAATGCAGGAGTACCATCATAAAATGCAGTGCAGGACACTCGAGGAAGCAATCCAACAGCTAAGAGAAGTGGCAGTATTAGAGGTACTTTTTGGGAGGGATGGACAGCATGATAATGACCCCGACCAAGTCAGGTGCACAGGGCAGATGTTGTGGAACCTGGCAAATCTAGGGCCATCGCAATATGCTCCCTTCATTGCAACCATTAATGCTGAGGACAACCGAGAAACAGTGGGCTCCATTGCCAACAGATTCCGGTATTACGAGAGTATGGTCAATGGCCCAATGAAGGCTCAGGTCTCTGCTGTGGTTAGGGACCTCAAAGAGGAGATTGTGGAGGAGGTAAGGAAGAGTTGTTCCTGTGTGGCACCAGTGCAAGTCACAAACCCCAGAGTCAGAGCCCGACGTCCCCCAGATAGAGAGAGAGGGTACACCCCACGAGCTGAGCTGTGGTTCTTTCTGTGTGACCATGGGGAAGACATGAGAAGATGGGATAGGAAACCCACTTCTGTTCTGGCAGCACAAGTGCGTGAGCTCAAAGGAGAAAACACTAACCAAAGGGGTTCTGCCAGAGTGAAAGTGGCCTCAGCCTCCCGTGACCAAGCTGCCAGGTACTACAGAAGGGAGGATGATATGTCAGATCCCCTAGAAGGAAACTCCTGCACATATGCCCAGGGAAGGAATTATAATCAAGGCTAGAGGGGCCCTGCCTCTGGCCAGGGAGAGGTACGGGAGAATCGTGTTTTCTGGACAGTGTGGATCAGATGGCCTGGCACATCAGAGCCACAAAAATATGAAGCTTTAGTTGATACTGGTGCGCAATGTACTTTAATGCCATCAGGACATGTGGGGGCAGAATCGGTTTCCATTGCTGGGGTGACCGGAGGATCACAGCAGCTGACCCTGGTGGAAGCTGAGGTGAGCCTGGCTGGGAAGGAGTGGCAGAAACATCCAATTGTGACTGGCCCAGAGGCCCCGTGTATTCTGGGCATAGACTTCCTCCGGAGCGGCTATTACAAAGACCCAAAAGGACTCAGGTGGGCATTCGGAATAGCTGCCGTGGAGGCAGAGGGCATTGGGCAATTGAACACCCTGCCTGGACTATCAGAGAATCCTTCTGCAGTTGGGCTCCTGAAGGTGGAAGAGCAGGCAGTGCCAATTGCCACCTCGACAGTGCACCGCCGGCAGTACCGCACAAATCGAGATGCCGTGATCCCCATCCACAAGATGATCCGTGAGCTGGAGAGCCAAGGGGTGGTCACCAAAGCCCACTCACCCTTCAACAGCCCCATTTGGCCTGTGCGCAAGTCTGATGGAGAATGGAGATTGACAGTGGACTATCGTGCTTTGAATGAAGTGACTCCACCCTTGAGCGCTGCTGTGCCGGACATGCTGGAGCTCCAGTACGAGCTGGAGTCCAAAGCAGCGAAGTGGTATGCCACTATTGACATTGCCAATGCTTTTTTCTCCATTCCTCTGGCAGCAGAATGCAGGCCTCAGTTTGCCTTCACCTGGAGGGGCGTGCAGTACACCTGGAACCGACTGCCCCAGGGGTGGAAGCACAGTCCCACCATCTGCCATGGACTGATCCAGACTGCACTGGAAAAGGGTGAGGCTCCAGAACATCTGCAGTACATCGACGACATCATTGTGTGGGGGAACACGGCAACAGCGGTATTTGAGAAGGGAGAGAAGATCATCCAGATTCTCCTGGAAGCCGGCTTCGCCATCAAAAAGAGCAAAGTCAAGGGACCTACCCGAGAGATCCAGTTCCTGGGGGTAAAGTGGCAAGACGGACGGCGTCAGATTCCCACCGAGGTCATTAATAAGATCACCGCAATGTCTCCACCCACCAACAAGAAGGAAACGCAATCTTTCCTTGGTGCCATTGGCTTTTGGAGGATGCACATTCCTGAGTACAGCCAGATCGTGAGCCCTCTGTACCTGGTTACCCGCAAGAAGAACGATTTCCACTGGGGCCCTGAACAACAACAAGCTTTCACCCAGATCAAGCGGGAAATCGCTCGTGCGGTAGCCCTTGGCCCAGTCAGGACGGGACCAGAGGTGAAGAACGTGCTCTACTCTGCAGCCGGGAACAAGGGTCTGTCCTGGAGCCTTTGGCAGAAGGTGCCTGGTGAGACTCGGGGACGACCACTGGGATTCTGGAGCCGAAGCTACAAAGGGTCCGAAGCCAACTACACCCCAACAGAGAAAGAGATCTTGGCCGCCTATGAAGGAGTCCAAGCTGCCTCAGAAGTAATTGGCACAGAGGCACAACTCCTCCTGGCACCCCGACTACCGGTGCTGGGGTGGATGTTTAAAGGAAAGGTTCCTTCCACGCATCATGCCACCGATGCCACTTGGAGCAAGTGGATTGCCCTCATCACACAGCGCGCCCGTATTGGAAACCCAAATCGCCCTGGGATCTTGGAAATAATTACAAACTGGCCGGAAGGTGAAACTTTTGGATTATCCTCTGAAGAAGAGGAGGAGCAAGTGGCACGTGCCGAGGAAGCGCCCCCATATAACGAGCTACCGGAGAGTGAAAGACAATACGCCCTCTTCACTGATGGTTCCTGCCGAATCGTAGGTGCTGGCCGGAAATGGAAAGCTGCTGTATGGAGCCCCACACGACGAGTTGCACAAGCTACTGAGGGAGAAGGTGGATCGAGCCAACTAGCTGAACTCAAAGCCGTCCAATTAGCCTTGGACATTGCTGAAAGAGAGAAGTGGCCAAAACTATACCTCTACACTGATTCATGGATGGTAGCCAATGCCCTGTGGGGTTGGCTGGAAAGATGGAAAAAGGCAAACTGGCAGCGTAGGGGAAAACCAATCTGGGCTACTGCTGAGTGGAAAGACATTGCCACTCGGGTAGAGAATCTACCTGTGAAAGTTCGCCATGTAGATGCCCATGTCCCCAAGAGCCGGGCTAATGAAGAACATCGTAACAACGAACAGGTAGATCAGGCTGCAAAAATAGAGGTGTCCCAGATAGACTTGGATTGGCAGCATAAAGGCGAGTTGTTCTTGGCTCGATGGGCCCATGATGCCTCAGGCCATCAGGGCAGAGATGGTACCTATAAG